>JAVKPL010002702.1:0-101604 GCA_032173675.1 Gastrolobium villosum | reverse complement strand
ATATTGTGACGATTCGATTTACGTACAAAGCTTTTATTTTTTTTTTCTTTTACTTTTTAATAAATATGAGATCTATTACTAGTTGAGTCACAATTTGAGAATTTAATTCTCATGCAATATGAGAAAATCAAAGCTCTATATATATATGGGGTTATCTCTTAATATATATATATATATATGGGTTTTATAAGAGTTATGTTGTAGGAAAAATGATTGTGTTATATTATAGAGATTCGTTTTGCGTGCCGGAGTTTTTTGTTTTTTTTTTGCTGCGGCCCCACAAAATGTTGTGTGTGTAGGAAATTTTTTGTGTTCATGTTAAACGATAGATGATAAACCCTATATATATATGGGTTTTATAATTCTCTTGAAGGAGAATTCAAATCTCATGTTATAGAAATAAAAAGCATGTGGGACCCATGTGTTAGAAAAAATTATATGTAGGACCCATGTCAGCACGGAAATCGAAGGATGTGTAGGAAAATTGTAATTTTCATGTTATAGAGACAAAAAGCACGTGGAACACGCATGTTAGAAAAAATTATGTGTAAGACCCATGTTGGCACGAAAATCGAAAAGTGTGTAGGAAAATTTAAATTCTCATGTTAAATGAGAATTATATATATATATATATATATATATATATATATATATATAAGGTTATCATTTCTCGGTGCGACAAAAAAAATCCTCTTCTCTAATTGCTAAGACAAAATTATGGTGCGTCCTGTTTTATTAAAAAGAAATAAAATACAAAATAACATTGGACGTTTCCTGATAGGTACTTTTGCAACTGTCACAGGGGAACTATATTTTCGTATATATATAATAATTATATTTATATATTTTTTTATTTATAAATTATTTTATGTATTCTCATTCCCGAAAGTATACTCGATTAGTAATCTATTTCCGGTAATACATAGTGTAAGATGTTTAAATTTAATTAAAAATATTATATCGTATATTTCTCTTACTTAAAATGACATAATTGTATGTACTTTAAAATGATAACTATTTTATATATATATATATATATATATGTGCGTGTTTTGATAAATATTATAAAATTATCATTAATATTTAATATTGGCGTGCGAGTTGGCTAATTATTGTTATGCAGGGATTAGTTAAATATTTGACTAAAAATATTATTTTTGATTTAGTTATGCGGAGGATATATATTTAGTCAATTATATACAAACTCTAAAATCTTTGTATATTACATTGTTCCCAAACTGATGGAATCTTATTTGAGATAATGAAAAGCACACCATGCACAAGATTCATCGTATTTCTACAAACATACAGGATGTCCCACAGGTACTGCATATTATTTTAATCAATAAAAGATTCCCTGCATATTATTTTAGAATGTTAAAATACAGATTTCTCTATGTTAAGGTCCTGCGAATGAAGATTAGCTCCACGAGATTAAATACTACTGTAGATCAAAATATTTTTAGTTTGATTTAATCGAATAAATTTAAATAATAAATCATTTTTTTATTTCTTCATTTATTTATTGATTATTTTATTAATTTGATTCAAGTGGGTCATGATTATAAAAATAATACAGTTCTTCATATCAATTTTTTTAATACAATTGTATATTTGAGATTCGTACTCAAGATCATTAAATAAATTGGAACATTAATGCTGAATATATATCCTCCGTATAACTGTATATTAATGCATGTTCTAATTTTCCTCACTCTTTTGTAAAGTTTGTCTAAGGGTGATCATTCAAATATAAGTGATGAAGTTCAAATTATTAATTGAAGATTACACATATGAGAGGATGCATAAATTTATGAGTTTATTATCTATCATTTAACATGACCAGAAAAACTTTCCTACATTCACAACATTTTATGGGGCCCGCAGCAAAAAAAAAAAAGCTCTGGCATGCAAAACGAATCTCTATAACATTACACAATCACTTTTCCTACAACATAACTCTTATAAAACCCTAAATTTATATTCTTATTTTGAACTAAAATGTAGTATTTGACTCATTTATTAAAAATTAACATTACTTAGTATATTGACGATGGTTTCCCGATCATGAAGTCTCTCACCTACCTAACAATCAACAAAATAGAGATGAAAGTATCTCTCCAATGAAATCCCAAGTTTTATTTTGGATGAAGGCATGTGTGTCACAGTGTGTGCGTGTGGAATGGAAGGGAAAGAACCGTAGCAAATGGGAAGGGCGCATGTCTCCTTAGATTTGGTTAGGTAACTGGTAACCTATTGCCTAACTCTTATTGACCCACACCCATAATACATTTCATAACATGAGGCTCTTCTCTCGCCACGCTTTCTCCCTCTGTCTCAACTCAATTCTCCTCTTCCTACATATCTCTCACACCACGCGCGCCTCGTCATTTTAATTGCGCCCACAAAATAAGGAAAATTCTTAGTAAGATTCCTCCGCCCGCCTCCCTTATATTTTTTATAGGGTTCTATAAGAGTTATGTTATAGGAAAAGTGATTTTGTAATATTATAGAGATTCGTTTTATGTGCCGTAGTTTTTTTTTTGATTCAAAAAATGTGGGTCCCACAAAATATTATGTGTGTAGGAAACTTTTTTGTGTCATGTGAAATGATAAATGCAAACTTCTTTTTTTTAATAATTATTAGAGGAATATAACCGGTCTATTTGAAAATATTGAACTCATTTTTTATTTTAAGAATAAAATATATAGAGAAAGTGTGTGTGATTTTAAAGGATGTAAAATTGTGTTATTTTAAGAGAGAGAAAGTGATAGATAAAGGAGGAGAGAGAGTTGACAAAAAAATAAAAGTGTGGATCTCATCTCTTTTATGAGAGTGAAAGGATATAAGTTGTGTCATTTAAAAGGATAAATAGTTTTATAAAATATATATTATATTAAAGAACTAGTTTTGAAACAATCATAAAATTATTCTTATGATGAAAAGATTACGGATTCAAATTAAAAAGTATATATATATTTTTTAACCGTTATCCTTATCCTTACATATCACCGTATTCTAATGACAATTAAAATGCGCAAACCAAAGAAGTATGCCAATTGGTCATGTGTAAGTTTGCGTTGGTTATATAAGAAGGGTCAAATTTGTTCTCTTTTGATTTAATTTTGAATTAAATTATGATAATTTAAACAGAAAATATTGTCTTTAAAAAGAGAGATTTTTTTTTCCGAGTTATCATTATTCAATTAGAGAGATAAGAATGAAGATAGAAAATGGAAACAATTAATAGCTTTGAATCCATAATAAAAAATTACATATCTTTCAAAAAGTTATATACGTCTCAATCTTGAAAGAAAGAAAAAATCTTAGATATATACCCACATAACTGAGATGGTATATATTTAAGTACAAAAAGATTTCTTGGAATACAAAAAAAAAAAAAGATTTCTTGGAATTTATTATATACATTTTATTCAACATTAAATACATTGAAAGTTGTGTGATTCGTATTATGTAAAAATACTTTTACATCTAAATTATATTATATTCCTTTGTAATGTGAACTACATTAGAGTGCCTACTATATATAATACCTACCTATCAACAATTAAAAAGAATGTCTATGATAAGCACTAATTTCTATTTTAGAGTTAATCACCACGTCTATACTCAGGAGCAACATATTAAGATATTTTACTTATTAAGGATTCACAACATTATTTCTTAAGCATTCAAATTAACATCGGTATCAAATTAAAAGATTTGATACCAAATTTTAATTATTATTTTATTTTATTTTAATAGTTATAATTTATAAAAAATTAATAATTAATAATTAAATATAACTTAATAAATTATAATTATTACTGATATCAAATGATACTGTCCGTATATAAAATTATTTTTAATAACAGCTGCAAAATGTTGAATATATTTTTGTTAGAAAAAAACAGTCACGAGGCACAAGAGCGCGTGGGTCTAATTTTCGGTCTAACGAGGTAACCCCTGTTTTACCATTTCCATATGTGCCGAAATTTTTTTAATTGTCCGCTCCACAAAATATTGTGAGTGTAAAAAATTTTCTCTTGTCAAATTAAATTATATATGATAAACCCTCTCCATAAATATCCATCAGATTCTTATACATTGTTCACTTTCTCAGTCTCTCTTCTCTCTCTCACTCAAAGGAGAAAGAACACAGGTACGGAACCATGTCCCGTCATCGACGCCAAGCCTCGCAAGCCATTCCGGCGGAGATACTCACCGGCGATGGCCTGGCAAAGCCATTTGACTTGACCCAGATCAGCATCACTGAAGAAAGTGGTGGAACCACCACAAGCTCCACCATTTCACAAGCCACACACAAGACTAACCAAGAGATCAAAGAGTCCCCTCTCATCACCAATATTTCTTCTCCGGCGAAGACAAAGAAGCCACCGGAAGCAAGATCAGCTTGAACTACCATATGCATGAGTCTGCTTCTTCTGCATTTCATCTCTGTCATTTTCTCTTTTCTAATTTGTTTCTCACATGAAATCCTCTCTTTATTTAAAAATAAATATGTAAGATAACAGCAGAGAAGCTCAAGGCCTTGTAATATGGGTCATCTTCAACTATGTTTAAGAGACTCCCTTTTTGTTACAACTTGAAATATTATTATAATTTGCTTATTTTATTTTATTTTATTTTTAATATTTATGAAAGCAAGAGGATTAGATCTGAGATTTGTTGTATGTTTTTTAAATGTGCACAAAGCTAGGATTTTAATTGTGAATATCTTGATGTAGTATAGTCACCAAATATTGGTCTTAATTTCTTGAACTGGGTAGATAATATTGCTGAAAGTTTATCCTTCTGCACTATATTTAACTAGTATAAGAATGCCAGGCGCAATAAAAAAGCACATGGTGAAAATTTTGATATATAAATGTCTTACATATATGGGTTTTATATTTCTCATTTTAACATGAGAATTCAAATTTTTCTACACATCCTTCGATTTCCATGTTAACATAAGTTTTACATCTAATTTTTTGTAACACATAAGTTTCACATATTTTTTATCTCTATAACCTGAGATTTCAATGTCTGCTTTAACATTAAAATATAAAACCCTACACACACATATATATATATATATATATATATATACACACTATCTAACTAGTAATGAAATAAAGGAATAAATTATGTATTTCTTTTAAAATTATTTTTAAGGATATTACAATATTAATTAAGGCTGATCTTAATTTATTCCTTTTTAAGCAACAAAACTCTTCATATCCCATTTCTTATGAGATATATTATGTTCGTTGGTTGTTTTGGGTATGTGCCCAAGTGAATGGTATTCCGAGCAGGACATGAACATAACATGAAGGTTATAAGTTCACATCCGCATGCTAGGTATCTTGACATCAGAAAATATTCATTCATACTAATAAAAATTGAATATTTAAGAATGAAGAGTTATTGGATTTTCAGATACCTTCATTCCATAATATTCACATTTTAAACATGGACAGATATTGAGATATATGGTACTTGTTCCACATTATGCCATGGCCCATGCCTAGCGTCTCCTTAATGACTAGTCCTATTTTTATCAAAAATATATTTTCATGTTGATTTTTACCATCCCCAACACGCACACACAAATAAATAAATATTTATATTGGTATACGAGTAGTATTGAAAAATGATTTAAGTAAATACATAGGGTATTCTTTGGTGCTGTTTTGCATAAAATGCCAATATTATCAGGAAAACATTATCAAATGCAAATATTCTTTCCTGTAGTTTTCGTATTTTTATATCTTTATATTCTTTGATAATATTGTGCCTACTAAAACTCACATGAGCATAAAATACTTAGTAATTAATTATCTTGTCCGTAATTTTCACTATAAGTAATTTATTCTTCATTAAGTTGAACTTAAGAAGTACAATTTTTATTAAAAAAAAAACTGCAAGTATAGATGAAAATAATATTGCAAATTAATTTTTAATGTTGGTAACCTCATTTATTTAGAAGATCGATCCTATCAATTGTAAGAATTGTTGTTACATATAATATATTTTACAATTTTTTGCCGAGTCTAATTAATTATAACAATAAACTTGGAAATGAAATATGTAATAAATGATGGTGTTAATATTTTTCATGTTGTAAGAGATATTTTTATCTCTTACACACAGAAAAAAAATGTGTGGGGCTATGTGAGAAGAGCAGAAGAGAGAGAAGAAAAAAATGGTTTCCATATATGGTATTCTCCTACTTAGTATTAGATGAGATGATTTTACTGGTGGGGATGTTTGGTTCCGCCCAAGGGTCTCAAAGGGTGTGAGTAACACCTCACACCCCGGCGGAACCTTTTTTTTTTTTCCTTTCTTTTTCAACCAATCCAGCCCCCTTCCCTCAGAGAAGGAATTTTGGTGGTCCTGTATCATCATTGATTCAGTGATCCAAACCAATCAGGATGAGATAACTATTGAAGAGAGAGGAGAGAGAAAAAATAAAATATAAACTTTTGTAAAGTGTCACTCATTGAATGGAAGGACACATCGGACCTGGAGCACTAAATATTTTTCCCTTCCCTAACGGGTTTCCTCTCTTTTGATTGCAACCTCGGGACCATAAGCAAGTTTGCCTCTGTACAACACACCATAGCTTCCAACACCAATCTAGTTCTCAAGTGAGAATTGTTAGTTGCTACAACGAGCTCAGCAAGGGTGAGCTCCTCTGCCATATCTCGATAATTTGTTGAAGAGGTTCTACGCCTCATTTTCCTTGAACCCTAATGCCTGATGGTATATGATCTCGAAGGTGGGCTACTATTTGAAACAAACCCACCATTGACATTGCCACCTTTAGTGATTGTTGGTTGCATAGAATTGTGGATTTTCTTATTCGCGAAACAAACCCAAGTCCACAAGAAATAAACTACTATGCACATACTAGCAACACCTTCCACAAATCCAACAATGACAAATGAAGGAGAATTTATATTCAATTTTTTTTAAAAAAAAAACAAGGAATATAGTTTTTTGTGACAAAAATTAAGTGATGAAAATAAAATTTGTCACTTATATATTTGGGGAACGATATTGTAACAACCAAGCTTGTGTTACTACCATGTTACTACCAGTCAATCTCACCGTTAGATCGCTTATGTTGATCTAACGGTTATATTTATTTCCATCTTTGTATGGTCATGATTCCCCAAATTTAAAGTAAAAGCATTAAATATGGGAAATCATGACCATACAAAAGTGAAAATAAATATAAAATATTAAATTTGGGGAATCATGACCATACAAAGATGAAAATAAATATAACTGTTGGATCAACATAAACGATCTAACGGTGAGATTGACTGGTAGTAACATGGTAGTAACACAAACTTGGTTGTTACAATATCCTTCCCCTATATATTTTTAGTCACTAAATTTTATTTTGTCACTACTATAAATTTTAATTGTCACGAAATAAAAAATTGTCACTATAATTTTATTTCAATGAGCAAATTATATGCGTCACAAATAATTTGTCACTAATATGAATTATTTGTAAGTAAATTTAATTCCTAAAATATTATATTGTCAGTTTGTCATTGATGAAAAATTTAAGAAACATGATGTTGTGCAATTTGCAATCAATTAAATCAATCACACAAATACGCAAGTTCACCTGTCACAAGTAATAAAGGGATGTGTGAGTCCAAGATCGTTCCCACAAAGAAGATTTATAAAGCAATGATTATAAGTAAAGAAATTAGAAAATGATTAATTTTTATGATTGGATTTGTAAAATAAAAGATAATTAAACTAAAAAAATAGTAAACTAATTCTAAGGTATTAAAGTGATGAATGAGATATACGTCAGGTTCAATTTCCCTGACACGGCAATACTGAAACGATGTTATAACAATGCTCTATCAATGCTTAATTAGTAACCGAACACTAAGGTATGCTGAGGCTTTTGACCAACCTAGCATATATACGCAATAATTAAGTTTCATATCTCTATGGCCAAATTAATTATCAAATTCATTAAGCTCAAGTTCAAAGGTTATGTGTGTGAATGATCTCTCTACCCACAACTTAATCAAGTTACTTTTATTCACCTAATTAATCCACACAATTCAACAAGGGTCTGGATTCGGAAACCTCTCGGCCCCAACATTCACAATATCATATATGTATCTCTCGACGTGTATACATGAATATAAATAAGCAAACTTGTTGAAAAACTAATTAAACATTCATAAACACAAAGCTTAGACATCCATTACAGTGTTACATCATAGGTACTTTATCACCCAACCTAAGGAGCAATTTAGCTCATGATGGAATTAAAGAAAATAGAAAAGAAAAAGAAAGAATCCATGGAGAGAAAAAAATAGAAAATTAAACAGGAAAAAATTGACAAGAGGTTGCGCAAGATAGAGAATAACCAACTAGAAACAAGAAAGCTTGTTTTGGACAAGTTTGCTAACATGGATAACTTCATTCTAGGCCAATTAGGATTTCTCAACCCCGCACCTCAAGCTTCTGGAGAAGCAATGTTGATGCAACATGGGAGTGATAAAGAAGGAAAACAAGAAGAAGAAATGTAAAAAGAGGTTTAGTAAAAATATGACAAAATAGAATAGAACCCCTCGGACCAAGAAGGGCAAGATAAAGACTGAATCAGAACTTATTTTAGTTTTGGTTTAGAATGAATGAAATTTTTTGGTTGTCTTGTTCTTTTGTTTTTCTTTTCTTTTTACTTTTTGATATATGTAGGCCCCTGCATCACCATGAAAATGAATGAAAAAGAAGGAACATACTTGCGACTTAGTTAGGAATTCTAATTCGATAAATTTATTTTTCAGTTTTGTTAGGAAGTTAGGTTATGCATTACAACATTAAAATATTAAAAAAACTTGGAAAAATTCTAAACGAAAGAGTAACTATAATATGGAAAAATAAATGCTGGATCAATAAAGTAAAACAGATTGCATCTTTAGCTATGCTGTTGTGAACTTTTTGTTATAGTAGGATGACAATAGTTACATGGAGTGAGAGTCAGTGTTCTTCAACACGAAATTACAAGGAAATGGAGGAACAACTTGAAGGCTAAATAATCAAGGCAGAAGCAAATGGAATTATTAAAAATTCAAGCACAAGGATGAACTTGCGGATGAGGGTTTAGGATCCAATGTTTGGTGGAATTGAATCTTGCCATATAAGTAAGTATTGAAGGCTATGAGGGTGAAATAAAAAAAAATTGCAAAAGCACAAGTGAAAAAAGAAAAGCCCCTATAAGAAAAGCCCCTACGTGAGTTTCTGCTCCCTTGGCTGCTGCCACCTTCCCTCACTTGCTCATTTTCATTTTTGGCTTGGATACCTCCAAAGATACCACTTTTCTTCATGATTTCTTCATCTAAACACTTGGCCATGAGTGTGTGAGCTTGGTGTGCAGAGAGAGGTCCCTTTTCCGAGTTTGTGAATCTGTTTGAGGGAGGTTGGGCTGCTGATTTTGTGCTTGAGGGGTTAGAGTCATATTCTTGGCACTTGGTGCTTCAAGAAGCTTCTTTTGGTGGGAAAGGACCAACCTTCAACCTTATTTTCGTTCTTTGTTGAAGTCTGCACCTTGGAGCTGTTGTGAGAGCTCCAAGAGCATCATCCACCTCTGTTTTGGCTTGTGGTATGATCACCACCTTTGAACTTGAGTTTTTTATGCTTAAAAATGGAACCTTGATGCATGTAAAGGCTAAAAGATGATAACTTAACGTTGTGTAATGTCAAACACACCTAGAAATGCATGCTTTATGGTCTTTAATCGGTAAAAACCCAACCTTGGATGGATATCTTCACGAAAATGCAGAACTGCATTCTGTCGTGAAATATCCGGATATTTGTCGAGCAGATATCCGGATATTGATATCCGGATATGGTATCCAGATATTGATATCAGATATGGTATCCGGATATGAGATCTGGATATCCGGATATTGTATATCCGGATATGGTCAGTGAGATATCCGGATATTGCATATCCGGATATGCCCCGAGAAATATCCAGATATTATGAGATTTCGAAGAACAGTAGCTTTACTTTTCATACAGTAGGCTATTGGGGGTGTGTGGACCCTAGTTTAAGGAAGTTGAACTTCTGTAATTAATGGACTAAGTCAGAATCATGTGATTAAGGGCTTGTGACTTTGTTAGAAGCCTTAAGACGTAAAACGTAAGTAAATGCGTTATCTTTTATTGTATGCTTGAGATGCATGTTTATTGATATGTTAATGGTCCATAACAGATTGTGATACTGTTGTGTTTGGACTTTGAGCCTGTGGCTTGGATAGCTAACTTAAGAGGTAAGCTTTCGTGTCCTCGGTTTAGCCATGTTGTGGTTCCACCATGTCCCATGTGGATGTGGTTTATGCATGTTGTGTTACATGCTTTGATGTTTTGAAAATGTTGTTGAGCTATTATATGCAATGTGCTTTTATGATATGCATGTGATGTCCACCTATACGGTAAGCCTGAGTATGTAGTACATACAAGATGGTGAGACTGTGGGTGAGGTGCAAGCGGTGTTCCTTGTACTCATGTGGGTATAGACGTATTCCTGCATTTCTCTGGCCAGTAGATAGCGATAAACACACATGTCATAGATATCTGTTGCACTGCATAGTTTTGGAACTTATATTGAATTACTGCTTTTAGAACTTATATTGCACATGTAAGTGAACTTGGGGTGGAAGATCCTTGAGGACCCCTTGTCTTACTGAGATTTCTTTGATTAGAGATCTCACCCCACGTTTGGGGACGCTTATTTCAGGTTCAGGTAATGTTGAGGTCTCAGGTGGCAGGAGGTCAGAGTTGAGCTAGATAGTGCTGATTGTACCGGTTGTTGATATGTTGTTAGCTTCATTTATGTTTATGGAGTTTTATGCTGAGACTTGTTTGGTTATGCTGTTTATTTGGTGAGTATGTGGTTTGTCCATGCCACGTAGACTCGTTATGTCTTAGTTTTAACCGATGTTGTAATAATGTATCAGGATATTGTCTGGACTACATGATGTAGATCCGTGATTTTAGATACACACTTATCTTTATGTCATGAGGTATTTCAGTTAGTCGTCTTGCAATCTTCATACATGCATTGTTTTTATGAAGTTGATTAAGTAATCAAGTTGGTAAATGATAATGACGTCATAATTGAAAAGAAAAAGAATATTCCGCATTTTTAATTAAGCACGGCTTAATACGATGTAATGTTAATATTTCGGGTATACACAGGGTGTTACACTCACAATGCAGACGAAATGAATCCCATTCCTCCTAGCAATCGACCTGAAAACCAGGATTAGAAAGGTGACAGAAAAAAATTAAACTGATATCATAAATTTTATAAGCTTAAATATCCATGACGTGAAAGTCTACTCGTCAATAATTTGATACTGAGCTAAGTTTTGTTGTTATATGAAAATAAAAATATAAAAAATAATGATGAACACCAAATGAATCTCTAGTGCCATCTGCCATGTCTTGTTAATCATGAGATCAAAACTCACTATTCAGTAGCTTTGAGCTTTGACTTTACAACAACTAGGGATATTTCATTAACATGATAGTTGTTTCAAGAAGAATGAAACAAAATTAGGAAAATTGGCAAGAAGTGCACATCTGAGAAGAAACATGCGCGTGCATAAGAGAGATAAAGAGAGTTAAGAAAGAAATAAAGATACTCAATATGAACCTACATCTAGCATAATTAGCCCAGGATATACTGATTATATATATATTGATATTCAAAAGTTTTCGACGGAATTCATTTTTGGTCAAAAATCTTCGACGGAAAACTTCACAAAATCAATTTCTTTTGCATTTATTTTATTCATCCATTTTCGACGGAATTCATTTTCCGTCAAAATCTTCGACGGATTTCCTTTTCCGTTGAAAATCTTCGACGAAATCGAAATTCCGTCGAAAACTTTTGAAAGAATTAAAAGAAGTAGAAATTTCCGTCGAAAAGTCCACAAAATAGAATTTCTTTTTCTTTTATTTTTTTTCAAAATTTTTTGACGGAATTCCTTTTCCGTCGAAATTCTTCGACGCAATCGGAATTCCGTCGAAAATTCCACAAAATAGATTTTTTTTTCTTTTTTTCAAAAGTTTTTAACAGAATTCCTTTTCCGTCGAAAATCTTCGACGAAATCGGAATTCCGTCGAAAAACCCACAAAATATAAATTATTTTTCTTTTATTATTTTTCAAAAAATTTCGACGTAATTCCTCTTCTGTCGAAAATCTTCGACGGAATAAGAATTCCGTCGAAAAGTCCACAACATATAATTTCTTTTTCTTTTATTTTTTTGAAAGCTTTCGACGGAATATAATTTCCGTCGAAATTTTTTGACGGAAAACAGATTCCGTGGAAAATTCATCAATAATTTCAACGGAATTTTTTCAGTCGAGAAATTCCGTCGATAATAAAGACATTTCTAGTAGTGAGTTGCGGTTACTCTAGACCATCTTTTTTTTTGGTGAAAAAAAGAAGAAGTGAGTTGCGGGTACTCTAGACTTTCTTTATTCACTATGTTAACCAATTCCGCATAAGTTTCAACATTACTTTTTTTTTTACTTAAAAACTATTTTAAAGCCAAAGTTAAAGATAAATCCTTAAAAAATTAGTTGAACTAAAGTTAAAGTTATTTACTGTTTCACTGATAAATTCTTCATGCTCATATGTTGTTTTGTCAAAACATTTGATCCAAAATATTTTCAACATAGTTTCATATGAGGGAACAAACTCGAGATCACTAGTTAAGCTGGAACAATTTTCTACCGATTGATCTACATGCTTGGTGATTTCATAAATATTTCTTTAATCATTTATTTATATGAGCTTATTCGGATTCCGGTCAAACGATTTTGACGCATTTAATCCGTGAGCAAAAATATTCGCACCTATTTAGTATAAAAATACAAAGTTTTGAATTTGAATTTTATGAATGAAAAAGAAATAAATGCGGAGATGATTTAGTTTCTTAAGTGGTATAATTGACTCATTTTGAATTAGTTGAAATTCTATGGTTAATACAGAAAAATTATAATATTACAAATCAAAGTTAAATTAATAAAAAATTATATAATTCAAGTATTTAATACATAATCATTCATAAATATTTCTTTAACATTTATTTATATGAATACATTCGAATCCCAGTTGTATGAATTTGACTCTCTTTTTTTGGTATATAACCTAGAGGTATCCCCACTCAATTCTCTCCGGCCATATTTTCCTCTCATTTCATTGAAATAGATGATGTATTAGACAACTGTCACCAGAGAAAGGGTATGACTGATCCCCCTTCGAAGGGGAGACAGTTTCCTATGGCCTCCAACGAATTCCAAGAAATTACTTTAGCCAAAATTTGAACCCTTGATCAAAGCAATCACTTGGATACTCACTTACCAAGTGAGCTACCCTTGGGGGCTAATTTGACTTTTTTAATCCGAGAGTAAAAATATCCACATTTATTTAGGCTATTTATACAAAGTTTTGAATTTGAATTTGTGAATGGAAAGTATTTCTTAGTTTCTTAAGTGATCAAATTGACTCGATTATGAAATAATTGAGATTCAACCTAGTTTTAAAATGTCTGGAATTTATGAAAAAATAGGTTAAAAAAGAAAAAATAACTAATACAAAATCTTGATTCCAATTATTGACATAATTAGGTGTTTATTTCATTCATATCTCAAAGTTATTTACTGTTTGACTGATTAGTTTTTCTTGCTTTTTCCCCACTCAAAATTAGCTTTATAGCCACGAAAACAAATATTGTAGCAAAGAAAGCATTTCTATTAAATAATCCGTAATTAAGTTCCATGAAAAGGATGAAAGCTAGACTACATTGTTATTATAGGAGTTATATCTAGTCATCCATGTTATTTGAAGGACCATTCACTTGTAATTTCTTTCTTTCACTTTTATTAATAATATTTGTCCTGATCCTTAACATTGGAGATAATAAAAAAGTGAAAGTGTCATTCCCGAGGGACAACATAAGCTGACCTTGTAAGAATGTAGTGAGGGAAAATATTTTTCATGCTTCAGGACCATTGATGTTTTTCCTCACAATACTAATTTTATTCTTCCCTTTTTATTTCTATTATTTTTCTTCTTTTTCAATTTTACCACCTCATTTACACTGAAGGACCACATAAAAAATGATGGTTCCGGACCACAATAAATTCTCTTGTAGTGAGAATAATAATTCCACAACAACACTGACACGCATTTGCACTGGCAATGCCCACACAATTCTAACTCCAAAATAAAAGTTACATAGAATAACTTCACCAAAAGAGAGGTCCACCATTATCCCAATAATAACTCTGAAAACTTCATGCACATAAAAATAACAATAAAATTTCTCCCATTGAAAATATTTTCATTATATATCACTCTTTGGCTCAAGCCACATACATTGATTAAAACAAGTGACAATAAATAAAAAAGGGGAGAAATTAAACACAATGGAGAAAAATACAACCGGACATAAAACTTTAAACTTAAACTTTAAAACAAGACTAGCTAGTACTAATAAAACCCATTATTCAACTCTGCTGTAAGATGACAACTGTTAAAACAACAAATTAAAGGGTAACGCTGAAAACTCATGAAGATCTTTGTCCCTCACTAGTAATTATCAGTGTGAGTGGAGTGGTTCCACTGCATCACATTCACATTCACATCAGCAACAGCAGAAGCAGATGGAACTTGAATATTATTATTCAACGGGTTTGAATTAGCAACACCACCAAAAGGTGAAATATTATTAGGCATGGGAATGGCATCACCGGAAGCATCAGCATTGATCACACCAGCATAAGGGTTATTAATATTATCCTCTTGAGTTTCATCAACATTTGCAATATTGATGAATGGAACCCTATGATACTCAGGCTTCTTGAAAACGGAAGCAACCACAATGACGAGACTCGTAGCCATAACCTTTCCTCCAACAACACCACCAAAGACATGGCCTTGTGAACCAGAGAGGCAAATCCCAAAGGAGGAACAAGCAGGCCAAGAAGGGTTAGAAGAAGAAGAAGAGGAAGAAGAAGAAGAAGACAAGAGTGAAGGGAAACGTCCACTAATGTAAGTTCCGGTTAAAGATATCAAGTTGAAGGGTCCACGTAATGGGAAAGCAGGGGCACGTGAAACAGGGTGGCGAAGGGTAACGTCAGAGACGGTGCCTGAACCACTGAGGATGGAGATGCCAACTTGACGGCGTCTAGCGAAGCTGATGATGGATTCGACGACGTCGTTTCCTGTGGGGATTTCGATTATGATGGGTTTGAGGAGATGGTCACTGTCTTCCTTGATAATGATGGGTGGTTTCGGTTTGTTCTTGGAGCCTGGTGGTCTTCCCCTCGGTCTCTTTGAGGGTGTGATAAGGTCCTGTTGTGGTGGTGGTTCATTGGATGATGGTGGTGGTTGTTGTTGTTGTGTTGGTGGTGGTGGTGGTGGTGATGGTGATGGTGATGGCAATGGAGATGATTTGGATTTGTTCTCGTAGAGGGAGTCGTCGGCTTTGGTTGCATCTCCCACGGCGGAGGAGCCGCCGGAGAGAGTGGCGAAGCTCCCTGGGCTGTGTTCGGAGGATGAATTCTCGGAGGCTGGGGAGAGAGAAGGTGAAAGGCCACGGTCAACCATTGTTGGATATCACAAAAGGAAGAGACAATAGAGAGAGTGACACTGTGCAGTCTTATGTTTCATTCAGGTGGTATTTATACTAAAAGTCACTAGATTGGAAGTGTGGGGTCTACCAATTCTAGATCTTATTACAAATTTGTTTCTTTACGAACTCTTACAAATTACGCGGTCATACTTTTAATCATGTAGTATACGATCGGTCATATTTAATGTAATTTGCAAAAAAAAAATTTGTGAACGGATCTTATCTCTTAACATATATATATTTTTGACAATGGGAACATTTAAAGTGTCTTGTTCAAATAATCTGAAAGGTGTAACTTATAGGCATGCCTCTCCCAAATCATCTTGATATATAGATTACAAAGAGAGTGACACTCTTCATATGGCAAAAAATAAAATATTACAATTATGACTAATAGAAATTAACTATTAAGATTAATAGTTTATTACTATTATAAAAAATAATATGTTATATTTATAATAAAAATAAAATCTTTTACCAAAAAAAAAAAATCAAAATTAAAATTTAGAGAGGAGCGACGGAAAATCCTAATTTCTCTATTGGATCCGCCCGTAATAACTCCAGTACTTTTGCTGGGTCCGCCTCTAACAACCCTGACCTTCCTGGGTCCGCCCGTAGATTTTTGTTTATTTTTATTTTCTTAAAGAT
Organism: Gastrolobium villosum; assembly: GCA_032173675.1. Classification (NCBI taxonomy): domain Eukaryota; kingdom Viridiplantae; phylum Streptophyta; class Magnoliopsida; order Fabales; family Fabaceae; genus Gastrolobium; species Gastrolobium villosum. The sequence goes on along the minus strand of JAVKPL010002702.1, from coordinate 85,252 downwards.
AAATGTATTATGGCTTGGAGTTTTATTCATCATGACACTCATATTTACTCTTTGGCCTTTTGTAATGAACTTTGCAAAAGTTATTCATGTTTTAATTATGAATATATAACCCAATTCTATATAAATTGTCATAGCATGTCAATATTGAAGTGGAATTAACACCGGTTGGTATTTAAAAAAAATCATTAAATCAATGGACAAATAGTATTTTTTTATTATAGAACACATTGCCTAAGAGATGTTAGTTTAAGGTTTTTCTTTTATTTTCTATTATGATATAAGAGAATTTTTTTTTGAAACTGATCCTAATTACCTCTTTGAGGTGAATCAGAACCCCCGGTATTTCCACGGGTTCGACTCTTTGAGCCGCCTATGAGACTAATCCAGAGTTCGGGTGCGAGTTCATGGATTACGGTACTTATGTTATGCTCCTCCTCATATGGTGTTGGTGGGATTCGAACCGAGGTCATTTCCCACCACTCAGTCCTCATGCTACCAATTGAGCCACCACACTTGGATAAAAGAGGTGCAACACGAGGACTTACTTTATAATAGTATTTTTAGATTGCTTCAAGCCCATTAATTCTTCCACATGTTTGGTGATATTTCTAACCTTTTCTTACTTATTCAGTTTCATTCAATTAATGAAAAAATTAAATAAAAGGTAATAAAATAATTTACATTGCAGGTGAATCAAAATTAAATAAATAAATTCCTGACCCTCATATTATTTTAATATGGTCAACAACAGAGTGAGAAAATACTGATTATGCATTATGCTTTTCCAAAATAGTTTTGAAATCGATGCTTTTGTTGACTGTTGTAAGGATCCAACGTTACAAATATACGTTAAAGTGATCAAATGGTTGATACCGCTTCTCGTCCAAATCTGGAAATCATAATAATAATAATAATAATAATATTATTATATTAAGTAGTAACAGTTGGAAGAATTTGCATTGCATATGATACATATGATTTCCTAATATTGTGCTTTGAAATGCATTCATGTTTAGTCACACAACTCAGATTGAATGGCGTTAAGTGTGACCAAAACAATAGCCTTGCGTTACAAATTAAATTGATATTAGGAACTGTTTAAAAGATAATCCTTATCTGATCATTCATCAATAGCGAAGTAAAATGCAGATGTGTCAAACAACACTGCTATCAGTAACTAATGCACGTTGCAACCGTGGTCCACATGCCCCACTTAATTTAAATTTGGGAGGGTGATTAAAGAGTAATTTAAATTACTACAACATATAACATGTATAATAGATCCCGGCTAATTCGAATTCGAGCCATAAAAATTGAACCCGTGTTAGATATCTAATGCTGAATTTGAAGTTGATCATAAGAGGTGACAGTTAACTGTGCTTGTATATGATGATGGATAAGAGAAGTGTGTATTTATTTTGACTTATTATATGTTATTGCACTAGAAATTAATGTATGTTTTAAAAAAATATTAGTCATTCATTTTAGGAATATTTACGTAAACTTAGATATGCCGAATTAAAATTAATGACAGTGATCTTTCTAAATTATAGAATTGTTGTTTGAACTTCATAATTTTTCAGACTTTAAAGCTAAAGAGATTGGCCTAGTTAATAAGAAGGTATGCTCTGTACCTTACGACTTAGCATCAAACTTTGAACTAACATTTAAGACAAATAACTCATTCATTTAAGTTTATCATAATAAATATTTAGTCTCATTTGATGCAAAAGTTGACTTAAAATTACCTTTCTCTTTCAACTACAAAAAAAAAACAAAAAAAAAACTTTGTCTTTCAGTTAAAAAAGACTTTGGAGCAATGAAATGCACCATGATTTGCTAGTCTTGTTCGAATGTGGAGCCAACCCACAACACTAATTGCGCGACATTGTAATAAGATAAATCCCTTTAAATAAAATTTTATCTACGGCACATTGATTAAAATAATATAAGTTTAAAAATAATTTATGAACTAATATAGTTTAAAAATTATTTATCAAAGTGACACAATTTGATTATGCAAATTCCACTAACACCTTGATGTTGATATTTTTCATCATAATGCAACCCACACGGTCAGATTTAATTCAATTATATTACTTTAATAAATAATTTTCAAATTATACTATATTAATAAATAATATATTATCTTGATCGATTAACCTCTAATCATAATGTTAGACTCAACTGCAAGTATATATGCATCCCTAAGATATATGTTAGATTCATTTACTTCGAGAGTTTATAAGATGTATATAAAATTCCTCATTGACTCAACTGTTAGTATATAACACAACTTATTTCATGTCTAGATACTTCACAACCCGTACACAACTCAAGCTTAATTTACTCAATAAGTCACGTCACCAAAAGTCTCACCAATTAATCACGTTCGTGCAACCAATCATGATAGATCATCAATGAGTCGTTATTGCAGCTAGATCATTGGAAGATTCTGTAGCTTTGTCGTAACTCAATTTATGAGGTAGATGTTAGACTCGTTGACTTTGAAAGTTTATAAGACATGTATTTAAAATTCCTTATTGACTAAACTATTAGTATATAACACAACTTATTTCACGTCTAGATACATCACAAACAAACGCAACTCCAGCTTAATTTACTCAACAAGCCACGTCACCAGAAGTCTCACCAATTAACAACGCTCGTGCAACCAATCATGATAGACCATCAATGAGCCGTTAGTGCAGCTAGTTCATTGGAAGAATTTTGTAACTTTATTGTAATTCATTTTATGAGGTGTATGTTAGACTCATTGATTTTGAAAGTTTATAAGGTGTATATAGAATTCCTCATTGACTCAATTGTTAGTATATAAATCTCCAAAAAAAAAAAAACTGTTAGTATATAACATTATCTTACATCTAGATACATCACAAATCGCACCCATCTTAAGCATTACTCAACAAGCCACGTCACTAGAAGTCTCACCAATTAATCACATTTGTGCAACCAATCATGATAGATGATCAATGTGCCGTTATCGCAGCTAGTTCATTGGAAGATTTTGTAACTTTGTTATAACTCACTTTATAAGGTATATGTTAGACTCGTTGACTTTGAAAGTTTATAAGGTATGTATATAAAATTCCTCATTGACTCAACTGCTAGTATATAACATAGCTTATTTCACGTCCAAATACACCATAACTTGCACCTAACTAGAGCTCTACTCAACAAGCCACGTCACGAGAAGTCTCACCAATTAATCACGTACGTGCAACCAATCATGATAGATTATCAATGAGTCGTTATTTCAGCTAGTTCGTTGGAAGATTGAGTTACTTTGTTATAACTCATTTTTGTCATTTCTATCTCTTACTCTTAGTCCATTTGGACATCTCTGTATATTCACAATGTAGCTTCATCTTATTCATTTGTATTTACAAGTCACGTCACCAAAAGTCTCACCAATTAATCACATGTGTGAAATTAATCATAACAGATTATCAATTAGCCGTTATTGCAACTAATTCATTGGAAGATTATGTTACTTTGTTGTAACTCACTTTCATCGATCATCAATAAGCCGTTATTACAGCTAGTTCGATGGAAGATTCTGTTACTTTGTTATAACTCACTTTTGTCATTTCTCTTTTACTTTCTCCATTTGTACATCTCTATATATTTATAATGGGAAAAATATTTATCCTTTTAAATGACACAATTTATATCCTTTCACTCTCACAAAGAGATGGGACCCACACCTTTATTTTTTTGTCAACTCTCTCTCCTCCTTTATCTATCTCTTTCTCTCTCTTAAAATGATACAACCTTACATCCTTTAAAATGACACACACTTTACCCATTTATAATCATTGTATTCATTTCCATTTACAAGCCACGTCACCAAAAGTCTCACCAATCAATCACATGCGTGCAACCAATCATGATAGATTATCAACGAGCCATTATTGCAACTAGTTTGTTGGAAGATTTTGTTACTTTATTATAACTCACTTTAATCGATCATCAATGAGCCGTTAATACACCTAGTTCGTTGGAAGGTTCTATTACTTTGTTTAACTCACTTTCATCGATCATCAAAGAGCCATTATTGCAGCTAGTTCTTTGGAAGATTCTATTACTTTGTTAAAACTCTTTTTTTTCATTCTATTCATTATGTGAAAATATAAGAAAAATGAAACTCTCTTTGAGTCTCAAGATGATATTAAAGCTTTGAAAGCTCTAATATTCGCTTCAACATATTCTTTTCCTTTCTTTTAAATTTTCATGGCAAATCAAGAACCACTACCTGATTCTCTTAGCTAGGGGTGTAAATGGGACAGGCCGGCTTACAGGGCCCACGACCTGGCCTATGAAAAGTTTGGCCTGGCCAGGCCTTTGAGGTCATTAGAACAGGAAAAAGCTTTATTTAAAAACGAGGCCGTAGCCTAAATATACAAAGCCTGGCCTTTTGGCCCGTTGGCTGGCCTGTTTACGTTTTTAAATAAAAAATATTTATCATATAATATTATTTATATTCTAAAAAATAAAAAATGACATGAAATATGTTGTCAATGTCAATTGGTTAATCTAATATAGTCACATTGGAGAACATATATATATGTAGTCTCGTTACACGTTGTCAACACACACACACACAGATAGATATATATATATATATATATATATATATATATATATATATATATATATATGCCTAAGTCATGCATAACTAGCTAATTGAACTTGAATGTAACAAAAGCATAATAATGAAATGAGGCAAATAGTTAATTGGAGCTTCACAAGCACTTGGTGTTTGATGTCCCCGTCTATGGATCAACACAATTGTATAACAATTTTATAATGTATTTTTGTTAAAAAATCTATCGTAGAATTTTTATAATTTGGACCCATGCTGAAAGTATTGTTTAATGAATGAGATATTTTATTTTATTTAATTTATTTAATTTGTAATATGGTAGGCCTAAAAGGCTTCATAGGTAGATTTTTTATTTTTAAATAACAAAGCAGGCTTGGCCTTTAAACTAAGCCTTTGATAGGCTCGTAGGTCAGATAGATTGAACTTTTTTTTGTGTAGGCCTAGGCCATGAAGGCCAAAGCCTGCCCTGGCCTGACCTAATTACACCCCTACTCTTACCAATCCTTTTCATCCACTTTTCCTACATCCAAATGAAAGCTTTTCTCAAATTTTGGTTTCTCCTCCTTTGAATAGACACAATTATCATTCATGGGCTCGTATTATGTCCATGGCTCTACTATCCAAAAACAAGTTGATATTCATCAATGAAACCATGATTACAGGTGTTGACGACCCTGCTTTTTAGACTTGGGAACTATACAATACATCACTCGTCACATATTTAGTCTTCCCCTTGAATCATATGATTTTAATATATTGCAAAGCAAACCTCTGTGAAAGTGTAACTAAATAAAAGGACAAAATATAATTATAAAAACGAATTTATAGTCAACATTAACAACTTTGTTTGGGCCAGGTCCAAGGCTATTTGGCTTTAATTGTATATGTTCTTACAAAATGGGGCGTGTCATTTTTTTGTCATTAGAACACATAACATGAATATTGTTCTGCGTGTGTGCTAGAGAGTCTAGCCATTGGTTAGTGAGTTTATGTTGGATCTCATACTCTCTCTAGATACCTATGAGTTAGGTATCTTGGGAGTAGCAAGTCACGACACACAATGTTGGGACCTTAGCCAGAGATGAGGTGGTTTGTATGCATTATGATTATATAAAATAAGTTAAAGAGAGATTAGTCATACTTGTGGTCTTTAACTCCTATTTATAAAGTTTACCTTAATTTAAGTTATTTGGGTCTTCCAAAGATATGAGCCTTACCAGGTCCATAACAAATATAATATTTCTTCCATAGTTAAAAGGGGTAGGATATTGTAACAAACAAGTATTGTTACAACCAATATTACAACCACCAATCTTACCATTAAATTGATTATATTATCCGATGGTCCTGGTTTAATGTATATAAAGCCCTATTTCTTCCCTTCTCTCTCTTCCCTTCTCTCTCCCTATACCCTATACGCTCTGCCGTCGCCCATAGCCAGACACGTGACGGCGCCGCTGCCCATATCCTCCGTCTCGCCGCCGCTGCTGCTGCACTCTACCACCGCTCCCGCCGCCGTTTATCCCTTATCCCTCTATGCGTCTCCGGTCCCAATTGTCTTTCTCCTCTCTTATAGAAGGTGGTGTTTTACCAAGGCTACGAATCCAACGGTGTACTTGTGTATGTGTATGTCTCTTCTTTATCAAATTCTTTTAGTTGGTATTTTTGATGGTTGTAACATTGGTTGTAATAATACTTATTTGTTACAATATCCTACCCCTAGTTAAAATACCTCAAACCATTATCTCAACATAAGTAATTCAAAACTAGATGTAGAATCGGGTAACGCGCGAGCTACTGCTACCAAATAAATTTAAATTTTACTCAATTTAATTATAAATGATGTTCGAATTTTTATACAATAATCGGTGCACAATGCATTTCATGATAAGATTTTATGTGGCAGTTTGGAGGTTTAAAAGATAATAATGTTTAGATTTTGTTGATGTGGCTTAAAATTAGGAGATCAGAAAGAGTTATCATGAGTCATGACAATGCCACAACCACCGGCGGACCCGCATTGGGACAAATGTCCGCCCCTGCGGACATAAAAGTTTTGATGTTAATTTTTATTTTTTATTTTTTTTTGCTTTTGTTGCATGTATTTATTTTTCTCTTGGTTCAATATTTATATTAAGAGTAAATATCATTTTAAGTTTCTAACAAAAAAACATGTCCCTAATTTAATCCCTTAAAAAAAATAGTCTCGAGGTCCCTAAATAATTCAAAATGGATCAATTTAGGTAGAAATTAATGTTAATTTAAATTTTCTTTACAAAAAAAATTCGGGGGCAACCCGCAACTAAATGTGCGAACATGATTTTTTTTTTCTGGGTCCGCCACTGGCCACAACTAACATTTTTCTTTTTTGTGCATGTATTGTTTTGACTGAAAACAAAGTATGTATGATTGAAGATGTGATTGTGGTTGGTTATTTTTACTTATCTAAATCTTACTAATTATTTTTTCTCTTTAAGTATAGATGCGTTCATGGTGACAATTGTGATGGATTTCGATTGTGTATACGGCAATTCTATAAGGAGACCAATATGGACATGGATCTTGGATTCCCCTTAGGTTAGATTTCCTTGTCTCCTTTGATTAAGTGCATTTTTTCCACATTTTCAAGACGCTCTCTATATTGTGTTGACGAAATTGGTGCTAATCTACCCCACCACCGACCAGAATTACAATGTAGTGACCAGAATTTGGCTCTGATTTCTAAGCCTTTGATAATGACGTATATGACTTTTTATTTTTGAAAGGAAAACAATATTCAAGTACGCAAAATCGATTAATCGAAAAAAAAAAGCCTTCAATAAGAGTTGCCACTTTTTTAGTATATAAAATGTCTAACTAAAAAGGCTAGTTGATTTCAATTTTATAGTAAAATGACAAAAACATTGCCACGATTACATTACAAAAAAACATATGCATACTCATGAAGGCTTTTTGGGGGAGTACACATAGAATAAAGGCACATCTAAAATAGAAGATTAAGATTATTATCTTCAACAAAATGGGGCACCAAACAAACCAGGATTAACTAAAATCTATGATAAATAATATCTCTGAGGAAATTGAGGTACCTGATGTTAAAATAAATATTAACTCTCATCATCTGATGTCTTGCTATTTTAACCATCAAGAGGTGTGTTTAGAAGAATGCCCGACTACCATAAAACACACGTGATCCATCCTTTTTCTTCTTATCAATTTCTAACTTGCTGTTGTCATGATTTTGAATCACATCACCATGATTTTCTCTATCAGGTTTGTTAAGGTCCATTGGTAGCTTCATTTTTGCTAAGGACTCAGTAAACTGCTGCATGCTCTTCATATACATGTCCACTATTTGTTGTTGCATAGCAGATTGCTCAGCCTCCATATTGATGTTCCCTAGTGGAGCTGAAAAAACTTGACCAAATTTTGCAGCTTCTATATTCTTATCATTTTTCCTTTTCTTTTCATTGGTTGAGAAGTTTGCATCCTTGTCATCTCTGGCTTCATCTTCTTTCTTGGAAGTTGGGGTATCTGGACAAGCACCACAGTTTTGACAACCTTCATCAGTGACTGACACAGCAGTGACACAATGTGATGATAACTCACCCCCCAAAGGACTATTTTTCTCAACTGAATCTGCTGAGTTTCTATCATCACTTAAGCTTGTAATACTAGAGCTTAGGATCCCAGAATTCTGAATGCTCTCATTTGGAGAAATGGATCCAACATGATGATTCTCATCTGGTGAAATCATAGTCATCTCATAATCATCAAGTTCAAGTTGAGGAGATGCACTGAGGTGAAGAAATGGTATTAGCCCTCCTGAGTTAGACTTTGAAGCTGAAGTAGAACCATGAGAAGCCAAATTGAAGTATTCAGTAACCATTCGCTGGTTTTCCTTTACCACACTGATATCAGGAAATTCAATTCTAGAATACTCAACTGGGTCCAACATAACTTGTGAGATTTTTCTATCAAGCAAAATAACTTCTGATGATATGGATGAACTGTTTGCTGATTCGGATATCAAGTTCATTGTGGAATTGATATCTAAAGACAGTGTTAATTGGACAGTTCCAGCAGGAGAATGGAAAAGATCAGTGGAGGAAAGGATGTAATCTTCAGTCCCCTTTCCTTTGCCAACAACTTGTGAAATTGGGACCAAAGCAAAACCCAAAAGCTGGTCTTCCATGTGATTTCTAGCCCTACTAAACATCCAAATCTCACATTTCAGAACACCATCCATTTGGGTAATCCTCATCCTCAAGTTTTCATTGAATGTTGGGTTTTTGCCACCTCCATTTATAATTCTGGTAGAGAGAGTCTCATCAGGGTTGTAAGTAAGAGAGAATTTAGCATACACATCCTGATTATCATAGATGCATATGTTATGAATATTCCTAGCATGATGAACAAAGATATCAAGAATCCCCGAGAACTCAGCTTCATCATCTGCATGTGTCGTCGTGTTTAAATTTGGATTGTACCTGAAGCTTGTATTCTGATGACTCTGATTGAATGAATCCATTCTAACACGTGTTAATCCTTGAAAATTTCCAGCTAGAAAAGAGAAACAAGAGTTACTATAGATATTTTGTTCATCAATGATCACGCATTGAGATTTGAGGGCATGTATCCAAAACACAAAACATAAAATATGAAAAGGATTAAACAGAACATAAAATGTTCTTCTTTTTTTCACCTAGTAGAATAATTGGCAACAAAGAGTTGTTGGATAACCTTGTTCTCTATGAATACTGGACTATGTAGTAGGTAGAAGAAGACTTTTGTCAGATGAATCCATGAATTGAGGTACAAGCATGGAGAGAAAGGGATAAAGAGAGGGATAGGGAGAAACTTGAGGTTCAATAAAGTGAGTTGCTTTATGGAAATAGAGAGGAGGGGAGTTTAAGAACTTGTGGTAGTGGGTGTAAAATGAAGCATGAAAATGAACAGAGAAGAGGATGATGTATATGTTTGTTTGGATGCCACTTTTCTTTCTTTTGGTGTTGGGTGGGGGATAGGGGGGTTTTGCTTTACTTGACAATGCAGCATCCATTTCTAGTGCATAACTTACTCCACTCACAATATAGGTATTGGAGGACCCACTTGCCACCATCTTCATTATCACTCACCCCATTCTTCAACTTCAATAGATGCTCCCCTAAACTTTAAGACAATATGAATAGAATTCGTGCAAAATAACCAAAAAAAATTTGATCCTAACTATTCTTACAATAATCGATTTTTTAAAATCAATTCATGAATCGAACCGGTTTTTAAAGAATCAGTTCATAAATCGAACCGGTTTTTAGAACCCATTTAAGAACCGAATCATTTTGAACTGAAGCGAACTATTTCCGAACCGAACCAAATTAATTTTTATAACTTTATTTTTTAAATTTAATTTAATTTTTTTCAAAATAGAGTCGACCCAAATCGATTCCGAACCGAATCAAAACCAGTTTTAAACCAAATCATTTAAACCAATTCGATTTAATTTTTCAAAAAATTGAGTACCCATAAACATCTAAGGGCTTATGGCCAAATTGTTTAAGCAGAGGTAATGGAGTAACTTAAAGAGGAATAGTGAATAATGATATCTTTTATATCTTTTGCTTTTTTTGGAATAAAATAAATTTCTCCCCCATGAGTGTATATCTATCTATTCAGGTCAAAACATGGAAATATTGCATTTCCAAGATAACAAAGTCCAGGTTTTATATTTTTAAACTTTCTAAAAAAATTTAAGTATATTATTCAACCAAATACTATCATATAAAACCACTAATAAAAGTGGTTTCCCTATACTTTTTTTTTTTTTTGCATGATCGCTTTTATTTTAACTGTTTCCGACATATGTTTCCAACAATAAAGCTGTTAAACTAGTAGCATACCAAAAAAAAAAAAAAAGCTGTGAAACTAGTAGTGTTGAATATTTTAATCACCTCTGACCTAACTTATAAGTAAATATTATCAAATCATTTTAAATTTTGGGGAGTTAAAAATGAATAAAAGAAAACATTTTATCCTTTTTTTTCTCTTATTTATAAAGTTTTTGTAGTTAGCTCAAAACGTCATCGTTTTGGGACGAAAATTAAGGTGTTTTTATAATTTTAATTTATTTTAGTGTTACAATCGTCTTTATCATTATAATTTTTTAATCTTTCAATCCCTAAACGATGTCATTTTGAGAGTGAATGGAAATAACTTATCTCCTTCAATATAGAAACAATCTCTAAGGGGGTATTTGGTAGGAGGAAACAAAATTGCCCAGGAGAGTGGGGTGAAAAAAATAATTTAGCCATATTTAGTAAGAGTAAAGTAAAAAAGTGGGTGGCAAAAATTCTTTGGTGGGAAACATCTTTTGCACATGATATCATTAAAAAACATTGTCATCCAAGGTATGGTAAAATAATTTGCCCAATTTTTCCCACTAAAGTAAATCAACATCATCTTTATCCCAAATTAATTGGGGTCGGTGGTAGATGAATCCACATGAAAGATATAAAATGGTTGAAAAAAATAACTATATATATATATATATGTATATATATATATATGTATATATATAAATAAATAAAAGTAAGAAAAAAAAGAAAGGGACAAGAAGAAGTGGGGGAAAATGTTATTATCAAAAAAAAAATGGGGGAAATGAAGGGAAAAAGGACTAAAGAGGGACCATCTGGAACATAGGAATAACAATGGGTCTAACTCTCCACCATACTTATAGCTTTTCTTCATTCCATTCTAAGACATATCCTACATTAAATCTTATTTTACTACCTTCCGTAGATAAGTATGTGAATTAAATGGAAATAATACGGCTCGTAAGAATTGAACAGTTTTACTTTTAAGAAACTTAAATTCGATTCTTGCTACTAGTAATTCTCCCTAAAGGGGGCGGGTATAAGAGAAAATTTTTTGATCCCGGGAAAAAAATTTGCAGATAAATAGTTAGCAAATTTTTTTACGGGATAATTTGTAAAAAGATGTTTGGTAGCCCAAAAAATTTGACAGGAAACTTGGATTAATTTGACTAACTATGTTTGGTTGATTATAAAAAAATGATGGGAATCTTTACCAAAATTACCAAATTACCCATATATTTTCTCTCACCCATCTGTTTATATCTATTGGTAAGGATGTTTTTGTCTTAAAAATTTGGAGCCATTTTCCTCCCACATTGGCAATTTATTTTTCCACATTTTCAATGGCAAAGTTGAATAATGTAAAATGGTGGCAAATAACTTGACTGCAAATTGAGTTTCCAATAGACAAACATTTCTTCCCCTACCAAACACAACAAATTATTTTTCCATACCACACTTTCTTTGACAAAAAAAAATTTGCCTGCGTACCAAACGTCGCGTAAAAGTTAATGACATACTCAACTTTTTGTAAGAAAAGAAAAAGTGAATGACTTGGGAATTCATTCCACTCGGCTAATTAATTTGAATGAATAATTGAAAAGTTTATGTGTGAGTCTCATATTTATATCCAAGTCCGCAACCAGTGGCATGCAATGAGGGTAACATCAGAAATCATAACCTTTGACTGCTAATCTGCCTGTTTATTTTCCCCGTCCACGGAGCCTTTGGTGATTGCCATTCCACAACATGAATACAACAGTTTAAGTTGAAAAAAGGGACAGCAACCAGAGAGTCACTCCTTTACGAAAAAAATAAATAAAAAATATCAAAATATTAATTATTTTTCACTTTATCATCTAAAATCTCATTATTAGTTTTTTTTTTTTTTTTTTGGGGGGGGGGGGGGGGGTATATTTTGTTACATGACAAAAAACCGTTAATTTAGTGATACCAATCTCAAATATTATAAATATTTTGTAAAGACATGAATCCAACTTATATTTGAATTATGTTATTTTCTCACATGGCAAAAAATATTTTATATTATTCTTTAATTTAACCGTGATATTTCAGAAAATAATTTAAGGACAGTGATATATTGATTTTTTTTTTCTCAAATTGTTTCGATTTAATCGTTGTCCCTAAAAAAAAAGGATGAGAACGACAAGGAAAAGTGGGAAAAAAAAACTTCACATCAATGTCAAATTGCTCACAGCCATGCATGCATAGAAAGATAAGAGTTGACAGACTTCCCCGTAGTGATTTCCTTCCATTATTTCATAGTGGAGCACAACTGTTTTCGTTTTATTCCTTCCTATGTTGTGACTTTGTCAGTTATTAAATCCACATATCCTCCCTTTTTGACTTTTAGTCCTCAGTGCCCACCAAAAATTGCAATCACCTCCTTTTGCGAAAATTTTGCAATTTTTTTATTCTCATTCTTTATCATATGGTTTATTGTTAGAGGCTACCCAAATGTTAATGATTTCGTGCGTTTATAAATCTTATTCTACTATCTAAAATAAGAGGGAGGATATTCTTATTACCCAAAGTTTCTACTACTAATTTACTATCTATCTAATCACCATTAAATCAAATAGTGAGAATGTTAAAAAGTTTTTGAAAAAAGAGAAAATGTTGATCCAATGGTGATTAGATAGGTAGTAAGTTGGTAATAGAAAATTTTGGTAGTAAGAATATCCCTCCTCCTAAAACAATACATGCTAATACCTTTAAAATTACTAAGGAAAATGTTACATGCACATTTCAATGAACCACTTCACCTCATATTTAAGAAATATGTTCAAATTACAATATAAGTGTACAGAAAATTTGGTGAAATTAGTTTTAATTGAATGTGGTTGGGGGGGGGGGGGGGGGGGGGGACTATGTAATTGTAAGCAAAAGTATATGCATATGGTACTCGATTACTAGTTATTCTTAACCCTTAGGTAACGCTCAATTTGTTGACAAATTCTTCATTGAAGCAAGAGAGAGGTTGACGTTATCTTCGTTGTCATATTTATAATTCCGACTAAAATAAATAAGACCTTACCTTTTCAACTTGGCTTGAAATACATACTACTCGATCCAGATTATGGGGGCATTTTTCCAATCTAGTTTTCTTAAGAATGCCAAATTAAGGATACAAATAAAATAGTTGTAAATTTTTCTCTCACAAGTCAGTGTATTGACACATTAGGAAAATTTTAAGGCCTATTTGGTTCAAGGAAACAATTTTTTTATTTTATTCAGTAATTATAAAAATATTATAGTATTTTCACTCTGTTTACAATTTTTTAAAATTTATATGGAAAATGATACTAATCTTTACATGTTAGTTTCATCATTTTTTATATAAATATTTTAAAACAAAAAATAAAATAAAAATAATGTGACATTTTTGTAATTATTAAAAATAAAAAATATTTTGTTAAACCAAATTTCCCCTTAGAAAACCTCACGTTGCTTCTTGTTAACTGGTGGAGTATTATATTGGTTCTTCGTGGACAATTGTAAGTAATTGTATTAAAAACATTCATTTTATTGGATATTAATAACTTACATAACCTCGTGGTAAAGAAAGAGCAAAACAAGAAATATGGGTGTTTGGTATGAGTATTTAATATGGAATGATGGGAAAGTGGGGTGGAGAATATTTATTTATCATGTTTGGTACGAGTATTGTGAACAAAAAGCCAGCAGATATTTTTAGCCAGTATTTTCTTTTTGAACTACACCAAGGCAAATTTTTGTCTCACTTAATCCTTTGTATTTTTTTTTTCTCGAAATGTACATTTCATTCACTTTTTCCAAAAAAAAAAAAAGCAACATTTGATGATGGCATATTCAAAAAATTAAGGATATTTTGATAATTTCATTCACATTCCCATCAATATTTTACCATCAACCAAACATAGCATCACTAAAATTAACTCAACTTTCCCTGCAAAATTTTGGCCAACCAAACACTTTTTTGTAACTTACCCTGGATAAAAAAATTCCTACCAAATCCCTAAGAATCTTAAAAAAAAAAAAAAAATATCTCGGTTAAAAAATACACTTTATCAACATGCTAAGCAGTGTTATTAAACCCGAACCAACCCGGCCGGGTCGACCCGAAAATCGGTAAACCGATCATATAACCAGTCCGGTTGAAGCAACGGACCGGTCATGCATCAAAACCGGTGTGACCCGGTCCGACCTGGCCAGTTTTCATCAAAACCGGTGACCCGACCCGGTCTCAAAAATAAAATTCAAATTATTTATTTTTTCAAAAAAAAAATCTTAATGGAAAGATTTGAATATTTTTTTGCTGATTGACTTACATAAATTATATACCTATAACACTAATATTATCTCAATTATGCACTATCCAAAAAAATTTGATTTGATTTATAGTTAGAGATGTCGTTTTCTGTACCTAAAGCTCTGTATCACGAGCATTATATTTTTGTTTGATCCTTTATTGGATAATAATACATGATTTATTATTTTTATATTAAAATATTTAAAAATTTATCATTTTTTTTTGTAGATATTTAAGTATGCTTATAATTTTTTAATATAAATTATAAATTGCATATAATTATCGGGTCATGCGGTTGAACCAGTGACCCACCGGTTGAACCAGTAATCCAGTTACCCAATACCTCACCTGGGTCATTGACCGGACTAATTTTAATAACATTGATGCTAAGTCACAAATCGTTGTAACTGAATTTAATATTACACTCAACACAAAATTTTAGAGCAATAAATCTAGGAATCTTTTTGCTCGTGTGATTCTCTCTTGCTTCATTTTTTTTTTCGTATGCAACTCTTGCTTCTTTTTTAATTAAAGTGAACCTTTATCTATCAGAATTGAATTTCTAACAAATAAACCCCTTAATTTATTCTTAATTTCATGATTAAAATTTACTTCAATTTCATAATTGATGCAAATTCTATTTTGAAAATAACTAGATTAAAAAGGGAAAAAAAATTATTTTTAGTGGATACATTTTGATTACATGGTTTATCATTTAAACGGTAATACTTCAAAATCATCATTTAGATCCTTGTGATTTTATAATTTACCATTTAACTCTATGATATTTCAAACTAATCATTTAAAGTCATAGGGATTATATATATCTTGTATCCTTAACCCCTTATATATTCTGCCCTCGTCTCTTTGACTCCTGTTATTATATAGGGTATCACTTAATTCCCGATATTTCAATTTAAATTCTAATGTTTCTACAGTGAACATAGATAAGTTATTTATATTTATTCTCAAAATGATGTCATTTTGTATTGAAAAATTAAGAAATTATAATGAAAAAGATAATAATAACTCTGAAATATATTATAATTATAAAAAATACCTTAATTCTCACATTAAAATTATGCTTTTTTGACTTCAATATAGATAAATTATCCACTGAGAGTAGAAAAAAGAACCCTTCAACTTATCCGTAGACCATTTATTTATTTAAGGTATTAAAAAAATAAAAGTAAAAAACATTTTTTTGTAGGCGGGGGAGTTCTGGGTCTAGATTGACTGAAATAAAAAATTTTAATCACTTTATGCCAAGATTGTCAAAATTGGACTGTATTGGTCCGTTGAATTATGGAGAAAATCAGGAACCAGTGGGATTTGAAGTGAAAACACTATTTTCGGCCTAACCTTGCCAAATGTTGCTCATACTTTGCTGCACCTTCCTTGTCTGATCTTGAATTTCTGTCAGCCTCTTTCTTCTTTGACATGTAACCCTAACATAACTAATGTCTTGTTTTCAGATTAAAAACAATTAACATTTTTAGGAGAGAACATAAAAAAAAAAAAAAAAATCCTAGATTTGAGCTAATCAAATATGAGATTGAAAGCAAATATGTAAATTTACAACAACAAAAAAAACTGTCATCAAACATGGACTGAACTAGGCAGTGCCGCAGTAGGCAACTAGGCACCTTTTATGTACCATCTAAATCTTTTATCCAACAACTAGAGAATTATTTGATTGTGTTAGTGTTTTTTTTTTTTCTTAAAACGGTTTTGTAAAATAATTTATACAAATTGTTTTGCAGAATAAAAAAAGGAAAAAAAAAAATTGTTTGATAAGAAAAATTAAAAGAATTTCAAAACATAAAAAACAAAAAAAAGAATGCTTGGTAATTTTGTTTTGAAAGCATATTTTCAAAGTTAAACAACAGAAAACTCGTTTGATCACTATTTTTTTTTTGTCAACTTCATTTTATAATTTTTTAACCATACATAAAATATTAAATACATTTTCACAAAATATATTTTTAACACCAAAACAAATTACATTATAACTCTTTTTTAAGGTTAAAGCAAATCACACTGCAAACTAAAGAAAATAATAAAATTATTATTATTATTTATAATTGTTTTTAATCAAATGAAAATTAATTATCATGTTATTGACTTATTAAACATAAAAATAAAATAAAAGTAGAAAACTTATATCTATGTAATTATTACCTACTTGAAGCCGATATATCTCTTCCTTTTTTAGTCAAAATTCTATGTCTTCTTTGTTATAAGTAATTCTGTGTGAATTTATATTAATATATAATTTAATTTTTTATTTTTATTTTTTATTCCAATGGCATGTATAAATATTATTAGCCATATGTTGCATTTTTAACATAGTCAAAAGTTTATCAGCATCCAAATGCTCTCAGTTTGCATGTACTTGAAATTTATGTTGCACTGAAACTAACATGGGACACGATACTATACAACACGTTAATATATTAATCGTAAAAAATGTTAAATTTAAACAATTAGGACACGTTTTAATATTAAATAATATTTTTCATAAATATAATATTGTTTACATTTAATACATATAGCAGCTCATAATAAGTTATATAATCAATAAAATATTCAAATTCCATAATATAAATTTAAAGAAAAAATATTTTTTTATGCTTCATTAATTTTTCAAGTCAAATTCTATAACAGAAAATATTTTATTCATAAATTAGTTTTTAATGTTAAGTTAAAAAATTAAAACTAAATTAAATTTAGATTAGAAAAAAAAATATGTCAAAAAACATTGACGTGTGTGAAAACTATATAGCACCGATACCGACACGGGACACGTGACACGATACGACACGACACTCCGACACGTAAATTCTAAAAAATGTTAGATTTCGACACGTTAGAACACGTTTTGATATTAAATAATATTTTTAATTTATGTAGTGTATATTATATTTAATATTGAATAATTTAACAAAAAAAAGAATTTAAACTTATAATATTCATAAATTTTGCAAAGAAACATAAGATATCTCAAATATTTATATTAAACTCAATAAAATAGTAATTGTAATCCAATTAATCTAATAGTTTAAACTAAAAACTCAACATAATGCCACCTTTAAATCTTGTTTTGAATTTCTATAACGCGTGTTGGAATGTCGGGAAGTGTCGGAGTGTCCGAGAGTGTCAGATATAACACGTCAGGGTTTTTGAAGTTTCGATATTTCATAATGTGGAAATGTGTATCCAAAACACATTTTTCTATAAAAGAGCATGTGACACGTATCCAAAACACATTTTTGTATAAAAGAGCATGTTCGTGCATCAAAACTTAAAAGTCTCGTATTCATTAGTTTTAGACTCAAAGCAAATGGCTTAATCGAATACCTTTCAACTAAAGTTAGAAAATAAGAATATTTGATAACTGGATGGTTATGCTTACACTCTATTTTTTTTTATAATCTCTTACAATTAATATCTTAACCGTTGATTTTCGTCAATCAACAGTTAAGATTTTTCTCAATAAAATTTATTAATTAATTATTAATTCGCAATAAATCTTAGTCGTTGATTGGCAGAAATCAACGGTTAAGATATTGGTTGTACGATGTTGTAAAAGAAAATAGGTTGTAAGCATAACCTCTCCCTTGATAACTAGGCTAAATAAAAATCTAAAATGTTTGCTAATATTTTTTAGGATTTATCATCTATCATTTAACATGGTCACAAAAAATTTCCTACATACACAACATTTTATGGGGTCCGTAGCAAAAAAAATAAAAAAATTCCGGCACGGAAAACTAATCTCTATGACATAACATAATGACTTTTCCTACAACATAATTCTTATAAAACCTTATTTTTTAATACAAACTTCCAAAATAGTTTAATATACTAATAATCAATACATACATTTCCAATCTATAATTCAACAAGTCAAATAAATCAGAATTTCAGGATCTCGATCCTGCAGGACATGTGTGCATCTGATAGAAACAGGTTACCTGAAATAAAACAGAAGTTTTTTTACCATAACGACAACTATAAATAAGAGAAGCTTACCAAAAAGAGAAAAAATAAAAGTATGGCTAATAAATTAAGGGAGTTGGCATTCATCATCTAACATGACATAAAAAAGTTTCCTGCACACACAATATTATATGAGACCTGCACTTTTTGAAGCAAAAATATAAATAAAAATTTAAGACACGCAAAATGAATCTCTATAATATTACACAACCATTTTTCCTACAACATAACTCTTATAAAACCCATAAAATAAAGCCAATGAAATAGAATGAGGAAAAAAAAATAAGAGTCCAATTTGTTTATCAAAATAAAATAAAATAATAAGAGTCCAATACCTTTTCTCATCAACAGCGTCACAAGGAAACAGAAGAACAGTGCACAATGAATGACCCTTTTGGAACAGAAAGAAACTTATCGAACCAACCAACTTCACCCCACATTTTCCCATCAATATTCTTGTTTACCACAATCTTAGCACACCAAATTTCCATTTCTTTGCCACTCCCAAACCACAACCAACTTCCCACCAACATCAGCCATGGTGGCCCCACACAGAAAATTTGAAAAAAGGATGCAAATCAACCCCCAAATTAACCCATCTGCACTAAGGAATAACGTATATCGGATATAAACTTATATTCTTTTAGATTTTAACTGTTGATTTTCGTTTATTAACGGTTATAATTTATTAGATCAAAATTATTAATTAATTAATAATAAATTTAGTTCATTAAGTTTGACTCAATAGATTACAACCGTTGATGAACAGAAATCAACGATTAGGATCTAAAAGGATATAAGATTATATCCTTTAAAAGGATATAAACTTATATCCTTTAAAAGAATAGATGTTTTTCCCGTTAACTAATTAAAAAACGAGAAAATAGCTTAGAATGAAAAACAAATGAAATGCGTACCCAAAACACAAAAGACTTGGACGAATAGATGCGGCAATAGGAGCTCCACTTCGAATTCCAACTACAAAGAATCTTTTGTTTTCTCTTTAAAAAATAAATTTTTCAAAAAAAAAAAACCTGTCAAACCATGATTTTTCTAACATCAACAGAGCAAAAAGAATAACATCCCTCTTTTGAGTTGCTTTGAACTTTTTTGAACTAACACATTTTTGGAGGTGAAAATTAAAGGGAGGGGAAAGTATTGTTAAAACTTTAAATCGACTCGCCAAGTGATAGAAAACGAACAATGCTAAGTGTTTCTTCTTTCTTTTTTCTTCATCTTCTTTAATTGTGGGTACCGGGTAGTGGGGCTAAACAAACCAAGAGTGAGGCTCGGCTAGTGAAGACTTAGTTTTACATCTTTAAAATTGGTTGTTGAAATTAAACTTGAATATGTACAAAAACTCATTTAATATAAAAAAAAATGTATCAAGTTCTAATTCAAAAGTTTGGCATCACCTAGTATATTAACTTTTTTTTTTTATATTTTTTATACTACTTGTAGTAGCCCTCTCTCTCTTCAATCTATTTCACCTCATTTTATTGGTTAAACAAATTTTTTAAATGATTTTGTTCTATATTATGCCTTTTGGTTATAGATTGAATTTATGAATCTTTGTGAAGTTATTGATATTGTTGATCATATTTTGTTTGAGAGGGGAGATATTTTAACTACAAAAAATTCTTACTACTAATTGACTACCCATCACATCACCATTGGATCAAAGAGAAAGAATGTTAAAAAGTTTTTAAAGAGAGAGAAAATGTTAATCTAATGGTGATCAGATAGGTACTAAGTTAGTAGTGGAAAATTTTGGTAGTAAGAATATCCCTCCCATTGTTGGAATAAATTTTTATTGTCTTAATTTTTTTTAAACAGGCTAAACCAGTCTTTTATTTTTTATAAATAAGATAGACAAAAACCGATAATTATATTCATAATAGATAACATGTTAGGTTGGGCTAACACATAAAACACAAACTTAACCTTTTAAGACAAAAAACAAGCTCAGCTCGACCCATTAACACTTGTGGGTAGTGAGAGTGGCTCGAACCACTGTTCAATGAATGTGAAAATTTTCTAACTTGAGAGAGAAAACCTAGAATGGTTCAATATTTACATTATTGCCTTAACGAAAACTGGTTGTGTTCTATCTTTTTTATGTTTCAAAAACAAAAAGTTGAAAATCAAAAGAAAAATATGTCAAAGGTGTACTGTAATTGCTGTTCTAAAAATTAAAAACCAAACATTGTTTTTAGAATTATATCCGCAAAACACCTCTCACTAAATGATTTTTTTTGTTTTTAAAATTTAAAAACTGTTTTTAAAAACTATAATCAAACAGGCCCTAGGTTTCTTGGCCCAATTTTAACAACGCATCGTCTGTCTCATACTCTCAGCCACCAACAAAACAATGAGACAAAAGTCCTACATAAAAAAATAAAACCCGATAAATATGATCATTCGTTGGCCCGGATCCATAACATATAATCTTAACTTGATAGTGAGCCCATCTTTACATTTTTGGGCCAAAAGGCTGATCTATATAACATATTTAACAGCTCTTCACCCGTTGGGTTTGGATGGGTTAAAAACTACAAAGGTAATTGTTAAAATAATTTAAATGATATTCTTATTATACAATTAGATAATTCATAAGCATTTTATTGTTTTACTTTATAATCAAATTTGTATTATAAAAATTAATGATAACTTATCTTTTAAAAGCTCCTTAATTTTTTAATCCAAGTTTATATGAAAATAACTAGTATAGCAATATCCTTGTAAATATTTAGGTAAAAATAACTTTTGATCTGGATAATTACCTAGGCCCACCAGGGTTAAGGCCTAGAAAGGGCCTAAGCAGTACACATGCCCTATAACGCGCGATACAGGCATCGCGCAGAGGGACCAAGAAGCACAATGGCTTTATTGCGCAGAATCGCCTTATATAACTTAAAGGCTAAGGAAAGATTCAATAACATGTTGGGATCCACCACACATACAAACAAACACACGAAAGACATCTCCATCTTGACACCACTCTAAGAAGACAGAAAAATATGTAGACTTATAGCCTGAAAGGTACCGGCTGAGATAGATAAGTCTACAGCCCATAAAACCAATAAGAAGGCATGTCGCCTACCAAAGGCGGCATGAGGCTTGCTATAAATATGAAGGGTACAAACCCAAGTATGATTATGATTATCTGATTCCCATTAAACATAACATAAACCTAACATTGATACTGACTTGAGTGTTGTCTACCTCCGGTCATCTCCATTGCGCCTGAAGTATACACCAACCATTACTTATACATTGATCATCATCAGCCCACGAAGTACTATTCACAGCCCAAAATCTTCAACCTTCAATCATGTGTGATTTAGCCCAATTCATATTGGACTCGTCTCATCAACTTTCTTTTATCTATCTGGATTGTAAAAGTAAATTAATCAACACAAGCATAAGCTGGCCCGAAACCACTGACTATAATAAAGTCCCACTTAGCATCGGTTAGAGGATGAAGACCAAGCGAACAAAATTTTAAGAGTTCTACGTATGTTTTTTTGGATGAAGAGTTATACCTATGTTCTCTTTCTCAACATACAAGTCCTTTGTTTTCTTCTTGTTTTTTAATATAAATGACTAAAATAATTAACGTTATTTATATAATTTTTGAAATAATATGGAGAGAACTTTATTATATATGCTCTAAAAAGATTGGTAAAGCCATGGTATAGTTAGGCCTACTAGCAAAGACTTTGGGATTTTGTCCGACATCACTATCATATAGGGAAGCATACTTTTAATGGAGTGCAATTCATTAGAAAGTTAATCAATAAACTAACGTGACAAAAAGAAACTTTTAGAATGACTCTAATCAAAGCATGGAATTTAATTTAGAAGTGTAAGTAGCACTTGAGTATTGGTGCACATGCCCACAAAAAGTTGTTTTTGATTCTCAACAATTAAGACACCGAGTGGATTTATAAAGCAAATTAAGATGCTCAAAGGGCCCTCCATAAAAAGTTCTCTTACTAAGTGTTGTTTTGGTATGCTATAAAAGCTTTCGTGAAGCTAGGAAACCAATAATTTAAATAACGTTCGAGAAAAAACAATGTGCATGTAGAATGTCCGTATAAATAAGTATTACTTAATTGAAACATAAATAATTAAGACTTTTCCGCATCCACTTTTCCCCCCACTTTGACGGCAAAAAAGCTTATTCCTTTCTAATTCTTTCTTATTCATTTTCCATAAATAACTCTTTTATTCAAGTCACCTGAAAAAATGTGTAAATGTTAGTCTTAATCGCATTGCTATCTAGGACACTTAGTAAAAAAGCATAAAACTTAGTAAATGTTAAGGAGAACTCAAATTAATGGGATATTCGTGGGATAGGGTTTTTTGTGGTTTACATACGAGCACTACTTCCTTCATCATAATGGAGACCAAACTCAAGCAACAAGTAAAAAAAGTGTCAAATGGGTTTGCATCTCGAGTTTAGAAACCAAAAAAGTTTGAAAAATAAATAATATATTAGTCATTAAGAAATTTCACATCGAACTCGTAATCGCTTGATCACAGACTTTTATATTATATTTCTATAATATATTCGTTCATACAAAAGTTCATCAAGCCTAAAGGATATAGATGATGATAATCGAACTTATGACCCCTTAATTACATAAGCTTTGATACCATGTAAAATAATCAATTAAACCTAACAATTTATACAAATAGATGAAGGTCATATTAATAATTTTATATTATATTTCTCTAACATAAAAACAAAGATCCCCAAAGATTGTTGTTAGTAATATTTCTCTAACATAAAAACAATTTCATTATACTTCCATTATTATATTTATTATATATTTTATATAAAATTAATTCAAGTAGTTCATTAATAATGTACTAGTTAGTTTATCAAAAAAAAAATGTACTAGTTGAATCAGTAATCTTGTAATCCAGTATGTTTTTTTTTTTTTTTTTTTGTTACATGTAATTCGGTATTTAAACGTGTTAAAATCTGTCCGAATTCAATAATAATGAGTTTAGAACAAAGTCTTTTCACCTTTAAGTTTTTGCATAAAAGGATATGTTAGGAGATATAAAATAATATCGGTGATTAAACTTTTTTTTTTTTATATATAACAATATGATTAAACTTTTACCATATTAGAAATGAGATTTGCATTCATCATTTAACACGACATAAAAAAGTTTCCTATACACACAACATTTTGTAGGGCCCACATTTTTTGAAGCAAAAAAAAATTAAGGCACGCAAAATAAATCTCTATAACATTACACAATCATTTTTCCTACAACATAACTATTATAAAACCCATTAGAAATATAATAAAGGATTTTATAAGAGTTATGTTGTAGGAAAAGTATTTGTGTTATGCTATAGAGATTCGTTTTGCGTGCCGGAGTTTTTTTTTTTTTGCTGCGGGTCCCACAAAATATTGCGAGTGTAGAAAATTTTTTCTTATCATGTTAAATTGTAGATGATAAACCCTATAATAAAACCATGATAGAAAGAGGGTAGAAACACAAGTTCCCCAAAGGTGAAAACTGGTCGTGTATATTCTTTATTAAAAAACTAGAGTGTAAGGGCTCGTTTGGTGGAAAAGATAGGATAAGGGTATGATATGATATGGGACAGATTTTAGGATATGATATGAGGCTGATAAGCTTATCATGTCCTGTATTTGATGAGCACCTGATAGTCATATGATAAGATTATGTGTGTAGGAGAAAAGAAAAAGAAAAAATAAAATAATGCAATAAATATAAATATATTGGGTAGTGTGGGAATATATTAGGTAAATGGGATATATTGGGTATCCATATTGATCTCCTATCCTATTGAATCATAACCCAGCTCCCCTCATAGGATAAGAAATCATGTATTGGATACGATAAAATGAGACAATAGCATAAGTTAATCATATCCTATTGACCCACCAAACAAGAGATAAATGTAGGATATGATAAATTATCATATCCTATCTTCCTTATCAGGTGCTCCAAACAGACCCTAAAAGTTAAAAGAATAAAGCTAAACCTATATGACTAGTGTAGGGTAGCATAATTTGAGAATAAATTAGACTAGTTGCATATAAAACTCTCGGAGAAAATTATTATTTTCCTAAATGGAAATAATTAAGCAATTTCTTATTTTACATTTTTGTCTTTGACTCCGGTATGCATCAAATAAAAATGGGCTTTACTTCTCTCATGCTATAGGAAAGATGTTATCTTATATTGTGAGATAAATTAAGAGGGTCCACCAAATTTTTAAAAAGAAAAAAGAAAAAGAGGGCTCATCTTTTTATGTGAGTGTAACACAGAGATATATCTTATATAACATAAGAGTATAATTTCTCAATAAAAACACACAATTTAAGGTTGCTTAGCTTAAACCAAATTAATTATCACAAGAATATTAGAAGATAATGTCTGCGGTTATTATATATCCCCCTTCAAATCTCATAAACATTTTTTTAATAAAAATATTTATAGTACTATAACTTGTTTAATGAGCAATTTCTTTTACACTCTGCTTATCAGTTAAGGACACGTCTACTTTCTTATTAGAAACAAATATCTCGTATATATTTTGGCATATACAAGTTTTGAAAAGTTAAATATCTCACGCGTATCTTAATATTAATTATAATATTTTAATTCAATGACAAAATAAAATGTTATATATCAATATCAATATTTAAATTTAAAATTTATATTAAACACAACAATATATCCTTTCAAGTATTAATGTAAGATTATTACCTGGGCATGGTTCCTCCTAACATTTTTTTTTTTCAGGATTTGAAATGCGACTAACTTACTATCTCCCATAAACATTCCTTGTTATCCTAAACATTTTTGTTTAGACTTTACCCAAATTATGCCAGCTGACGAATTATGCACAGAATCCATGTTACAAAAAATTGGGTAGATATAGTTGGGAGAGTGACCAAAGTGCCACGTTTTGACAAAAAAATTATCAGACTGCTATGCCAACAGTAAATTTTTCCAAAATGCCACGTGGCATAATTCGCTACACAGTGTAGCGAATTATGCATGCAAGTAATTCGCTACACAGTGTGGCGAAATATGCCACGTCAGAACCAAAAATGCCACATGTTAAATTTTGACATTTTGGCATAATTCGCTACCTTAGGTAGTGAGTTTCTGAAAATTTGACACGTGGCACTTTGGTCACTTTCCCCATATAGTTTGTGAATTGTCATGAATTGGCAAACTAATGAATTAAAACGCGCATGTGAATTATGCGCGTTTAATTTATGTACAGATACGTGACTTATGCAAAAGTAAATGCATGCTTGTCACATATCACATACTGTAAGTTGAATATTACACTATATTAAAACTTAAATATGCAAAAGTATATATGCATATTTAAGTTTTGATATAGTGTAATATTCAACTTACAGTGATATGTGACAAGCATGCATTTGCTTTTGCATAAGTCGCGTGTTATCCCGTCTCATTTTGCATTATTTTTTGAAAAAAAAAAAATTGAAATTTCAATCAATGCAAAAAAAAAACTTATTTCTCACATCATTGTGGTCAAGAGTCTAACAGATATAAAAGTCCGCAAAATTGCAGTGCCCAAAAACTGAATGTTGACCGTGTGATTTTTTTTTAAAAAAAAATGCAAGGCACCACAAAAGAATATTTAATTTTAGAATTTAATTTTGAAGTATATTATCAAGCTTTGTGTTTGCACATTGTTTAAGAAGTTTAATTATGTTAACAATTATGTAAGATGTAAAATTTATTTTGATATATTAGATTGATGTTTATGCATCTTAATCAAATTATTTTCTTGCTAAATGTCTTATATGACCGAGAAGACTCTGATCATTTTCGTGTTACAACTGTTTCCCAAATGACTAATGCAAATCTCTCAACAGTGACCCTTCGGTGAACCATAAAAATAATAATAATAATAGTATTTATTCACAATCACAGATTCACAAGAACA
Source organism: Gastrolobium villosum (assembly GCA_032173675.1). Classification (NCBI taxonomy): domain Eukaryota; kingdom Viridiplantae; phylum Streptophyta; class Magnoliopsida; order Fabales; family Fabaceae; genus Gastrolobium; species Gastrolobium villosum. Next base: position 58,451 of record JAVKPL010002702.1, on the reverse strand, counting down.
TGGACCTCAAAAGTCAAAGTTTCATTACTAAAAAAAGATAGTTGGGTCATAAAACACGGAGAAGAAAACGAGTCGGTACTGTTTTGCTTAAGTTTCAAAAAGGATAAACCACCGTAAGTTTTCGATTTTGGTATCGGGAAATGTGTTTATGACACAATTTATATCCTTTCACTTTCACAAAGAGGTGGGACTCACACCTTTATTTTTTTTGTCAACTCTCTCCTTCTTTATCCATTACTTTCTCTTTTGTGAAGATGGAGAAGATGGAAGTGATGGAGAAGACTGAAGTGATAAAAGAGGATATGCTCGAGATATGTTGAAGATTACAGAGAGAGAGATGTTATCTCTTGGATTCTCTGAAAAGAGAACAGTGTATTTTCATTATGTAAAATGGTGAAAAGACACCCTATATAAAGAAACTAAAACAGATAGAAAAAGACTAACGAAGCCAATTCAGTTACAAGAAATAACAAACTAACAGAATGTAAAACTAACTTAAACTAAAACTGAACAGTAACTAAACTTAACAGTAACTATATGTCAACATTCCCCCGCAAGCTCAAGACTGGAAGAATTTGAAAGTTTGAGCTTGGAACAAAAGTTGAGAAAGGTAGGTCTAGAGACAGCCTTGGTGAAGCCATCAGCTATCTGATCAACAGAAGGTATATGATGGACAGTGAGATGCTTTGCCAGAACCTTCTCACGAACAAAGTAGAGATCCAACTCAAAGTGCTTGGTTCTGGAATGGAAGAGAGGATTGGCAGCCAATTGCACAGCACTAAGATTATCACAATAAACAGTAGGTGTGCCTGGAGAGGAGATGAGCAACTCAGACAGTAAAGATTTAAGCCAAGTAAGCTCAGCAATAGTGGCTGCAAGACATCGATACTCAGCCTCAGTACTTGAGCGACTTACTACAGCTTGCTTTTTGCAGGACCAATTGATTAGATTGTTACCAAGAAATATACAGTATCCAGAAGTGGACCTACGGTCATCAACATCAGATCCCCAATCACTGTCACAATAAGCTGAAACATGGAAGTGAGGAGAAGGAGAGATGGTAAGTCATAGAGAGCTTGTACCATGAAGGTACCGCAGAATACGTTTAACTGCCTTCCAATGAGTGTCAAGAGGAGCATGCATGAACTGACATACCTTGTTGACAGAAAAGGATATGTCCGGTCTAGTCACAGTGGCATATTGTAAAGCCCCAACTATAGATCGATAGAGAGAAGGATCATAGAAAGCAGTACCATCTCTAGAAGACAGTTTTATACTTGAAGACATAGGAGTTGGCATTGGTTTACAGTCACTCATGTTTGCCTTTTTAAGCAAGTCAGCAATATATTTTGCTTGACTTAGATGCAGTGTACCTGAAGAATCCTTGTGAGCTTCAATGCCAAGAAAGTAGTGAAGTTGGCCTAAATCCTTGAGAGCAAAGGCTGAGTTGAGATTGGTAATAAGAGATGCAATGGCAGTAGTGGAGGACCCAGTGATGAGTATATCATCTACATACACCAAAACAAAAATGGATGCTGTAGAAGTGATAGAGGTAAAAAGAGATGAATCACATTTTGTAGAAGTAAAGCCTAGGTGACCCAAAGTGAGACTGAGTTTCTCAAACCAAGCCCGAGGAGCTTGTTTGAGACCATAAAGTGCCTTAGTGAGTCGGCACACAGTTGATTTATCTCCAGTAATGAAGCCAGGAGGCTGCTGCATGTAGACAGTTTCATGAAGGTCCCCATTCAAGAATGCATTATTCACATCCAATTGATGAACAGGCCACTGCCGAGAGAGAGCTATGGTGAGGATGATTCTGATAGTAGCAGGCTTGACCACAGGACTAAAGGTCTCTGCATAATCTAGACCTTCTCTTTGATGAAAGCCCTTAGCTACTAGGCGAGCTTTATACTTGGAGATGGAACCATTAGGATTATATTTAGTCCTGAACACCCACTTGCATCCAATGGGAGTACAGTCAGGTGGCAGAGGTACAAGCTGCCAGGTGTTGTTTCTTTGAAGAGCTTCATATTCATCTTTCATGGCTTGAAGCCATTGAGGTTGAGTCATAGCCTTTGCAACTGAAGTAGGTTCAACAGATGCTGTGAAAGCCTTGGGTTTAAAAACCCCATTCTTTGCCCGAGTGAGCATATGATGATTATTGTGAGGTTGAGAAACTGGTGCAGAAGTGGGTAAAGGAGTCTGTGATGTTTCACCAGTGGACAACCTGCAAGAACTGTTAGAAGCAGGCAAAATGGAATTTGCAGAGAATTCAGCACATGAAGATAAAGATGGAATAATTATTTGAGGAATTTGAGGAACATGAGAAGACTCAGAAGAAGAAGATACAGAATTTGTAGTTACTTTTTGATTAAAAGGAAAAAGAAACTCATCAAAGACAACATTCCTTGCAACAATAATTTTGCCTTCAGGTGAGAGACATTTATAACCCTTATGATTGGGGCTGTAGCCAAGAAATGTGCATTGAATTGAACGAAAATCAAGTTTATGTTTATTGTAAGGTCTTAAGTGAGGATAACAAGCACAACCAAAAGTTCTTAAGAATGTATAATCAGGTTCTGTTTGGAGAAGAACAGTATATGGAGAGGTGTTGTGCAATGTAGGTGTAGGAAGTCTGTTGATAATGTAGGTTGCTGTGAGGAAAGCATCTTCCCAATATTGTTGAGGAAGAGAAGAAGCAGCAAGGAGAGAAAGGCCAGTTTCAACTATGTGCCTATGTTTTCTTTCAGGGGTACCATTTTGTTGATGGGTGTATGGACAAGTGAGTCTGTGAATTATACCATTTTGTTGAAGGTAGTTGGCAAAAGCTAAATATTCTTTTGCATTGTCAGTTTGGAGAGACTTGACTTTGGTGTTGAATTGCAATTCAGCCCTGGTTTTGAAAGCAATAAACATAGAAAGAGCTTGACTTTTTGTAGACAAAGGATACAACCAAGTGAACTTGCTGAAAGCATCAACAAAAACAATATAGTATCTAGAGCCAGTAGTACTAGTTATAGGAGCAGGACCCCATATATCAGAAAATATTAGCTCTAGAGGGTTTTTATAAGTATGAGTGGAAGTTGGAAAAGGTAATTGATGCAATTTACCCATACAACAAGCACAACATGTAAAAGGAGTTTTATTGTTTTGAAAGGAAATATTACAATGGGTCAATACACTTTTTACAGTGCTGAGAGAAGCATGACCTAGACGTGCATGCCATAAGGACAACTTGCTATCTATATTGCAAGTGGAAGAATCAACCACTTCAGAGTGGGATACATTTTTATTTTGAACAGAAACAGCAGTAAATGCAGTATGAGTTGGGACCTGAACTCCCTCAAATACATAGAGACCATTCTTAAGTGTTCCTTGAAGAAGGATCTCCTTGCTTGCCTGAGATTTAACAACACAATGATTAGGATGAAATTCAAAAAACACATTGTGATCTTTAGCAAACTGTGAGACACTTAAAAGATTTTTTGAAAGACCAGGAACATGTAGAAGATTAGGTAAAGTAAAAGATAATGAGTTCGAAGGTGAATGTAAAATAGTATGACCACTGTGCTTTATTTTCATGCAAGATCCATTGCCTACTTGAACAGATTCTTGACCTTTATAGTATGTTTTGGATAAGAGATTACCAGCACTAGGTGTAAGATGATTCGTGGCACCTGAGTCAGGATACCAAGCCTGATCAAAGACAGAAAAGTAGTCAGTTGCATCTTCAGGTGGAGGATCTTGATCAGCAGATCGAGTCACAGCAACATTGGCTTGCATTTGTGAGGTTGGATAGTCCTGGTTGTATCTATGATAGCAATTCCAAGCTATGTGACCAGGTTTGCCACAAACTTGACAGCACAACCTGCCACTATAGTTATTCGAGCGAGATCCACGGTTTTGTCTTCCTCTTTGGGAAAAACCACCACCACGACCAGAGTAGGAAGCACCACCACGAGTGAAACCTTGAGTATTAGGTTTTCTGAGTTGCATTTGCGCAACATGAGCTTGCAAGACAGTCAGCTCAGTCTTGGATCTCTTTTCAATTCTCTCTTCTTGAGCCATTAACAGAGCCTCCATTTCTGTTACTGTGTATGGATCAGATCTTGATGTGACTGAGACAACAAAAGGATCATAGTCCTCATTCAAGCCATCAAGAATGGCATCAATATGATCTTCAGAGTTCACAGGGGAACCAGTAGCAGCAAGAGAATCCACGATTTTCTTGATCTTGAGTAGGTAACCAGAGATTGGTCCCTCTTTCTTTGTTGATTTCAGCTGTTGTTTGAGCTGTTTGATCTTTGCACGCGTTTGTGACGCAAAAAATTCCTCTAGTTTCTCCCAGATCTGAGAGGAAGAGATGCATCCTACCATTCTGGTGTAAAGAGCTTCAGACATGGAAGAAAGCAACCAAGACATGAGTAGGTGATCTTGTTGCTGCCATAACGACTCAGATTCACCAAGATCTGAGCTTGGAGGAGCATCAAGGAGTTGTTGAAGTTTGAAACCTCGAATAGTTGCAAGAGCCTGTTGTTTCCATGGAAGAAAATTTGTTTCATCGAGCTTGAAAGAAACCGGGTTGGAGAAAGTGTGTAAGGTGAAAACGGGAGCGGAAGCTTGGACAGCCATGGATCGAAGGTGATGATACCATGTGAAGATGGAGAAGATGGAAGTGATGGAGAAGACTGAAGTGATAAAAGAGGATATGCTCGAGATATGTTGAAGATTACAGAGAGAGAGATGTTATCTCTTGGATTCTCTGAAAAGAGAACAGTGTATTTTCATTATGTAAAATGGTGAAAAGACACCCTATATAAAGAAACTAAAACAGATAGAAAAAGACTAACGAAGCCAATTCAGTTACAAGAAATAACAAACTAACAGAATGTAAAACTAACTTAAACTAAAACTGAACAGTAACTAAACTTAACAGTAACTATATGTCAACATCTTTCTTAGAATGACACAACTTTACATCCTTCAAAATGATACACTTTACCCTTTGATATATGGTGAATGTTTGACCCTCTTGGGGATAATGGTTACACTGAAGTAAAACAGGTTTTAATTGTCAAAATTATTTAGAAAATGATAAAACAAAAATGAGGAAGAGTAAGGGGAAAATAAAACAATCAAATATCATAAACTAGCTACTGGAGATATTCTGATTATAGGAATACAACTCACGCTACAAATTTTAGCAGTTGATTCTTTAGGCTATGGTTCTTGATGGCACCGAGGTTATAGAACTTATTATTTTATACAAATTTTGTTGGGTAAGATTCTATTTTATCAATTTTGTACAAAAATAATTTAGACTAGACATGTGTAACCAAAAGTTGTAAAATTTAAAATCCAAAGAGAACACTTTCATCATCTTCAATCATTCGACAAAACACGCTTATATCGTGCCCTCTACCATTCTACAATATTCCTCGCAAAAATATCTTAAAACATAAGGTAAAGTATGTGTCATTTTAAAGGATGTAAAATTTATATCATTTCACTCTCAGAAAAAAATAGATAAAGGAGAAGAGAGAGAGTTGACAAAAAAAATAAAGGTGTGAGTCTCCCTTCTTTGTGAGAGTGAAAGGATATAAGTTATGTGATTTAAAAGGATAAACATTTCTTCCTAATACATATTATATATATCAGTACATTTCCAACCCCACCACTTTCATTAACAACTAGTTATTGGCTGTTGACAGTACAAAACCCATTCAGCAACCCTTTTTTGAATTTTTTTTCTTTTTCAAGATTTCATTAGTATATTTAAAAATAAAATATGGTATGCCACATTAAAATAATTTCACGTGAAAGTTTGTTTGTCTCCCGTTAACATTGGTGAAATTCTTTTTCGTACGAAGTGGCATATGGAGATGCAATATGAACCTTGGTAATGGCATTTGATGGACAGGACTACATAGTTTTTAGGTGTCTATTATATTTTGTGCAGGTTTTATTGTCCTTGACTACCATATATGGAGGCCGTGCCTGCATACCCTATATATATCATAGAGCATGCCCATTTATAGAAAAAAAATTGCATTGGAAACGGTCGACTTTGCATTTTGATGTCAAAGCATTATGAGAAAAAGGAACAAATACCCACAATCATTAGTGCAGGCTAGAAACTTATGCTTGGTAAATGAAAGAAATTTTGTTAATAATACAACTTTACCGTTGCAGCCTTATACTACTGGAAATTCTACAACTTTACAATCATTATCAATTATATAGATGTTATATATGAGAAAAATACTTCTCATTTTAAATGATATAAAGTTATGTCATTTTAAATGAGAAAAAAAAATCTACCAAAAACAATAAATAAATAAAGAGAGAGAAAATGGACAAAAAAATATGAGTGCAATAATATAAGTTATATCATTTTCCCCTTATATATACAGCAAACCTAAACTAACCCCAAATAGGTTTTACTACAAGAAAGTAATAGCTTCAAAAATACAGTTAAAATCAATTAGTGAGGCTTTTGGATTTTGAATCATTTATTCTTTCATCTTTAGACTTTAATAAAAAAGATTTGTTAATCTCATATTGCATAAGATGGCTTATCACATGTTATAGAAACAAATTATGTAAATTCCATCATTTATAAAAAAAAAAAAACAACGGCATGACTTTTAATGTTTCTTCATCATAAGAGAGTTCTCTTTTTCAACGTATGATAATTTAAACCCTTAGTAAATATAGGTATTGTTGCTCATCACAATATCAATTTAAAGTAATAAAAATCACTCATATAAGAACTACACCAACTAAGTATACCAAAAATCATGAAGAGAAATGCAGCAGCCTTATTTCCCAAGACCATATCGTTAGAATCAAAGTCAATCAGAACATGATTGAAGCAATTAAACTTTCATATAAACAGGTTGGGGAAGTGGAGTAAAACCAAAAAGAAATCAACTGAACAAGGAACAGAAATCATTTTCCACGATGCATGACAAAACAATCTTTGTGACTAAAATAATGGGAAGGAGATGATAGATGTGAAAACCAGCTTGTTGAGAACCTTCTTAACAAACATGACAGTTAACAAATTAAGGTTGGAAACACCCAAACATAATAAAAACTCATTTAGCAACAGGCATAGAGATATCACACTACAAAACGTAAAAGCAACAGAATTCTGAGTTACAATATTATAAAAGGAGTAAGCCAAGAAGACTAACTAGCTAAGTACAATCAACGAAAACCAGACTCATCAACATGAGAACTAGCACTATATATATATATATATATATATATATATATATGCACATCAACTACAAAAGTAATTAAAAACAAATACACAAACACATGATATATTATATTTTATTTTTAAAAAAAATAAGAACTTTTCTTCTCGTAAAAAGACAATTTGAAAAAAGCAATGGAGAATAACCAATTTGCTGGCAGAACATAACAAAACGCATATGCACAACTTAATTGTGCTTTAATGTGAGCAACTCAAAGGTAGTGTTCCCATCAGTGAAGACAAGTAAATACATGCACCACCATTATTGCAGCAACCATGTGAAGTTGTATTGTATCATAGGTTCTGACAATATAATCACCCAAATACAAAGGGAGGACCCCCAAGCATAGAGAGATAGCAACCCAAGCAAATGATCCAATCATTCACATTGGAGAAGAAAACAAATGTGAAGGTACTGAAAGGATCACAGCTTCATATCCACTACCAAATTTCAGGATTGCGAAATAAATACAAACCACCAAATCAGCTAAATGTCCCACATATGAGAACATGACAAATGCATGCTCAAGGGCACAACTAAATTGTTCAATTTTCAAATACAACCCTTATATGGACTTGTCTAAAGACAGAGAAATTGAAACACCATCTGTGAAAAGGTAAACTCAATGATTACTTTCTCATTGACATGCATGATAGGCAGTGTTGTACAGCTCAATATTATGAGAAAACAAATCTAACAAAGCCAAAGAAAAGAAAGAACCAGGACACAACAAAATGTGATTGCATTTCCAATAGCAATCTGTTAATAAACTATCAAAGCATGCCACAAGCAATCCTATTCTTCATATGCACTTTATAGGAGTAGAATAGTATAACAAACACAAAAATTTTATATATATATATATAGAGAGACAGGATATTCATACACTTACACTGGTGTAAGAGTTAGAAGTCTTACTCTCAATCTTAACCATTGATCCACTTATATCCAATGGCTCACATTATTAAAAAATTAGAACCCTTAGATATAATTGGAATCAACGGACAAAGATTAAGAGTGTAACTTACACCGGTGTAAAATGATCCTGACCTATATATATATATATATATATATATATATATATATATATATATATATATATATATATATATAAAATACTGTACTGCAAGAAAACGAAAAGGGGCCAGCATGTGCAGGAATATACAATCCAAAGATGCAATGAATAGAGACAATGATTCATTTGTTTATCCATGGCCAGAAACAGTAACTAAGAATCTAGCCAAAAAAATAAGTGACACATATTTGCATCTTCCCTGGCATTAAAGTATACAAAAAGCTGAGATAAACCCGACACTAATTATCCTCATAATTAAGAAATGACATTCAAGGCAACATCCAGAATATCACCACACTAAATTACAATATTACAACTAATTTTTTGTTTTTTTCTTTAAAAAAAAAGGAGTAATATTTTATATCGTAAATGCATCTTATTGATGAAAGAAAGCAATGTGAAATCAACATAAAGTAAAGAATTAAGCTGCAAATATGGTTAGTTAATGCAAGGAACCATCATGGAACACCAAAATGGAGCAACAGAAACATTGTAAAAGGAGCTTTAAAGGTTAGATAAGACATAAGGCTCGGTAATGGCTATTGTCTGAATTACAAACAATAACAAAAGGAAATAATACATCATGTCTTCATGAATGCAGAAACTTTGCAGGCTGCTTACGCATCAAAGATGACCAATAAGCAAAGATGAAAGGGACAGACATATAATGATGGTGACGTTACAACCACTTCTCATGCTTAAGTCCAAAGTAGCAACTATTTGTAAAACCAACATTTATTTCAGTCTATACACTTCAAAACCAAGCAAAGCTATGGAATCCAAGAGGTGACAATATAATATTAACATACAAAACATGGAAATAGAATATTATGGCCACTCAGAAAAAAGGAAGTATACCAAAATACTAAGTATATCGTGCTGAAAAATTAATATGGCGCAAAGGACTCAATGTACTGTAACAACAATTAACATAAAATATCAAGATTTAAAAAATCATCATTATCATACATACTTTACACTGCAGATTTCACCTTTGACAAATTCAAAACAATAAAAATAAAATGCAAAAGAAAAGACATTAATTAGCTTCAAAGAAAAGGAGATACACAGTTGTTACAACTTAAAAATCAATAATGGTAATTAAAACTTAAAAAAAAACAGTGAGTAGTCCATTAAAACAAGATTTATCCACCTTTGTTTCCCATTTTGAGTTAATATGGTACACAAAACTATTTCTCTAACAGTTAGATAATGAGGCTCCTTTGTCATTCAATGAAGAGGATCTCATGCAATGAATGACAAAGGCAAATTGGGGGAGAAAGAATAGAACTAAAATCAAGTTGGAAAAATGCAGAAAAGAGTTAACATATGCAATAAGATACAAAGCCTAGAAGAAAATGAAGCACCCTCCTCTCAAAATTAGCAAAAGAAGAGAATTGAACTACAACGTTAGCCTCTCCAAGCCCATCTAATAATATCTTGCACTCGGAAAGACAGTTCAATTTATTGTATTACCATAGGCTGAACCTCCTATCAACCCACCACCTGTAGCTGCATACACATCAGAAGGATCAAGCATTGGGGATGAAGATGAAACCCCATTCCTCCCAACTCCACCACCACCACCACCACCACTCCCACCGCTTCCACTTCCACCATTACCACCACCCAAATGCAGCTCAGATAGATTAGGATACACATCTCTATTTTCAAGCCCTTGATCATAAAGAAACCCTTTAAACACATGGCCACCAATCTTCACAACAGCTTGATAAGCATACTCATCTTCCCCATCTTCCACTGCAGTTACTCTAACACACTTGAACACCGCAGGTGCACGTACTTGACCAGGCAATGACTCTTTGAAACTCGCATCTAAACACAATTCAACAACACAAAAAACATCCATGATGAAAACAAAAACAAAAAAAAAAATCACATATAATTCATATATACATATGCTGATATGCATGAGTTGAAGTATATTATTAGTGAGAGTTTATTAAGAAAGGAAAAGCACAAACCTTGATGGCTAGAACTAGTTTCAAAACTCCTAGGAGGAGTGGTGTTAGAAGTTGAAGTGCGAGAAGTTGTAGTAGTCTGTGAAGTAATAAGCCTAGGTTTCTTGGCACCAGAAGTGGAACCACTTGAACCAGCAACCACCGCAGCCCCCGCCGCCGACGACGTCATGAGCTGGCGTTCCCTCCGGCGTGCTGCGGGAACCCAAGTGCTCTTAACATGAGTAGGGCAATCAAAACCTCGACTCTTGCAACATGTTCTGCACCTTCTATTTGTACAATCTTTCTTTGCTTGGTTTCCACAGTCTTGGCACGTTGTTCCCCCACTATTGGAAGCCGAACCAGTTATCCCTCCACCGCCGCCGCTTCCGCCGCCACCCTGAATCAAATTCAAAGAACTAGTGTTGTGGTCGAGAAGACCTTGCTTCTTCAAGTAGTGGCTTTGATGGGATTGCTGGTCCTGCCAAAACTGAATTCCTCCTCCTCCTCCTCCACCACCACGGTTTCGGTTACTGAGCATGTTGTTGTCACCGTCGAGACAAGGAGTTGCGGTGAGGAGAGGGATGACACCGACGCCGAGTGCGGTGGCGGGGTTGATTGAATGAGGATCGGAGATAACAGCCTCGTGGTGGTGGTGGTGTTGCTGCTGCTGGTGGTGGTGGTGGTGATGGTGGAAGGAAGAAGCAGGTGCCACGACGAACATCCCCATCTCGGGTGGGAGACCGTAATTGATTGACCTAGAGGCACCGGACCACATTCCGGAGGCGGGTCCGGTGGGAGTTCCGGCGGCAGCGGCGGTGGGGGCTGCATTGAAACCGAGAGATAGTTCGTCTGGGGCAGCACGGGCGGCGGAGGAAGAAGTTGCTGCCCAGTCAGCAAAGGCACCGGAATCTGAAGGCTGCAACCTCCTTGTAGTAGCCACAACTGAAGGTGTTTGATGAGTGTCTCTGTGAGTGAGTAATAATAATAATAATAATAATAACTGAATACTATTTATTATAACAGTGCGTGACAATAAAGGTGGATAGTGTTTTAGATCTTCTGATCAGCTCGGAAGGTAATAATAATCTTCTATGTGTATCAATATAGGGTGTATCTAATGCGGGTGTTATTCATGTTGTGGGGTCTCTTCCTCTCTGCCAAGTTTATCAGAGAAAGAATTGGTTATTGTTGGTGGAGAAAAGAAAAAGAGAGTAGTGATGGAGTTTGAGAAAAAAGGGTATTGAAGAAAACGAACAAGTTCTCTCTCTCTTTCTGCTTCTTTCTGATTTCTTCTGATGCTCTATGCTGCTATTGTGGCTACTACTACTACTGTCACTTTGGCTTTTTCCCACAGCAAGAAAAAAAGAGAGAGAACTACTCAGCTTAATCTTCTTCTCTTCTGGAGGGTCCAGCAGAGTGCACAGTGAACAGTGATTGAGAAAATGCAATAACGACCTTTCTTACTCTCTCTCTCTCTCTCATCATCATCTTCTTCTTCTTCTTCCCTTCATTCCTTCCTATATCTTTTTTTATTTTTTATATTTTTATATTTTCCTCTCTAGTATGTATATATGGCTTGCTAGAAAGTGAAACTGAAGATAGATAGGTTCCTCCCTAACCTTTCTCACACTCTTCTTTCTCTCTTTCTATCTCTCTCTCTCTCTCTCTCCAATTATCAGTGTGATAATAGGTATAGTAGCAGTGGACAGAGATGGAAAGAGAAGAAATAAAAGAAGAGAAGAGAGAAGTGAAGAGCATAAATAAAAAGACTTTTGTTCTCTTGTTTTTGTAATTTTATGGACCCTCTAAAACTCACATGACGCCACTCATTACTTGTGGGCTCTGCGCGTGTATCTCCATCGCAGCGCGTGGTGTCATTGTCCCCCTACAAAACCTACACCGTTCAGTTTCTCGATCTCGATTTGAACGGCGCGTGCGTTTAACGCTCCGTGACAGTCATGTAATTTTGTGGCTGTTTATTTTTCGTTTGAGTAGCACTCAGCTATATACTGTGGTCTATGATCTAAGGTGTCATCCATATCTTTTTTCCTTTTTTCCTAAGATAGTCCTTCCAACCCCATATCTATGAATTCTTTTCTTTAGATTGTCTTTGTCAGATATCATTTTGATGACTATCATTTAGTTAAGCTCCAAGTTTTATATGATTTTTTTTTTTTTTTTTCATTTGTTAGTTTTTGCAATTTATGTAAGCTCACATGACATTCAATTTTAAGCTCTTATTATTGATTAGGGTGTTAATTTTTCTTTTAAATCAAGTGGCCATGATGTTTGAACTTTGAAGATTGGTTTGTCAATTTTCACATATTTAAATAACACACAAAAAATGCATACGAGCTCTGTCTGTAGTCAACCCTTTATTAATATTTTATCTGTATTGCTTAACTCATAAAATGTGTAACTTAAAAGTATTTTCAAAGAATCAATAAAGATGTAAATTTGTAATGAAAACTTTCACTTTATTGAATTTGAACTCAAGTTTAATGGAATCAAAATTACTCGAAGTAATGATTTGAGATTTTAATTTGTCAAAACTCAACTTAATCGGCAAATACAATCAATATCCACAAATAACTAAGAGTAAAGTGTGTGTCATTTTAAAGGATATAAAATTATATCATTTTAAGAGAGAGAAAAAGATAGATAAAGGAGACAAGAGAGTTGACAAAAAAAATAAAGATATTATTTTGTGATTTCGAATAAACAATTTTCCCAATAACTAATAAGAGAGCAGTACACTATATAAGTTACTTTGTTCGAACGTATTATTTTGGATTTCGTATTCATGGTTTTAAGTCTGGAATTTGATGTACAAAAAATATAGTATTTGTCTTTTTTATTTTTCAACTCATTTACATTTTTTAAATATGACACTAATATCTTATTTTCTTAAAATACACATATGGGTGTTCGCGGTTTGAATTAGATTGGTTTTGAAGCACAAATTATCTATTCAATCCCTTTGATTTGGTTTTTTTCAAACTCGATCTAATCTAATCAATTTTATTTGATTTAGATGGGATCAGTCGTACAAATCACTATTTATATCAAAATGAAGCTATATAAAATTACAAACCACGAAAAATTCAAATCTTCAAATTAAAATATATCAAAAGCTCATGAAGAGTTAAAATGAAGTAATTGAAAATAAAAAACTAAAATAAGATAGTTTCATATTAATAACATTCAATAGTTTTAGGGTTTATCATCGAAAATTCGGGATTTTCATTACACGCACTTTTCCTAAATTTAAAATCCATAGTTTTAAAACGAAAATGGGTTTTTCAAAAGGAGGCGTGGTGCAGGTGTGTGTAAATTTAGAAATAATATACTCTAGGGTTCAAAACTAATGATGTAATTGAGTAAGGGTTGCTAAATTTGGGGAAAGGGCGCCAAGCTAAATTTCAAAAATAATAAATACATAATACGGTTTTTACCCATCAAACCGAAAACTAATCCAATCCAATTAAAATATGTAATTTTTTTTAATAAACTCGATTATCGATTTTTTTATTCAGTAATTGCAGTTTAAATTGTTTGATAAATACCCCTAAATATAGTTAGGCATTCCTCACAAATAATACGTAATATATTGTTTGTATTTGAAATAATTTGATATTTTTTTTTAAGTTGATGAGAATAAAATTTTAAGTATAATTTTTTAAAATATAAAATATATTAATTCAAACTTGCCTTTAACTATCTATGAAGATTAGACGCATCTGTATATAAGTTACACTCTTATAATAAAACCTCGTGATTATTATAGTGTTTTTTGGGACACTTTTTCAATGACAAATTAAATATTAATTTTTTAATTTTAAAATATTATTAAATTTTTAATTATATAATTTTTGGAACATATTTAATTTTATATGTAAATTTTTAACAATTATATGACTTTATTTTACTTTATATAATCATAGTACTGTTTGGTTGTGTAAATAAAAAATTAGCATAATATAAAATAATTTAATTTATTTTATTTTATTTTTATATAATTAATATTATTAAAGAATTAATATTATTTTTAATAATAGTATTTATCTATAAAACTAATAACTAATACTCACATATTTTATTAATCTAGAAATAATATTCTGTTTGATAATAATTTAATAACATCATTAATTACGTTTAAGTAGCAATGCCCCTTTTTATAATATTTTCTAATTATATCATATCTAAAAAAAAATAAAAAAAACTCTACAAGTTTTTAAGCAATTCTTTCAAAAAAAAAATTTTTTATGCAAAGATATCATAATTTATCTATTAAAAAACTACTAATAGAAAATATTGGAATATAAATTCTTCTTCGTGCGTGTGAGGAAATAGAGTGGTGCGATGACTTCAAGTTGAGTCATCGCTTTTATGATGACATGTGACATTTTTTCGGAACAGACAATTTGGTATGCTTTTGCTAAATAATTTTGCTAGTTTTGATTTTCTTAAAAATAAGTAGTTTCACAGTTGTCTTTTCATGCACTTTTGTACAAGACATAAAATTAATAATTTTATTTAAGTTTACTAAAATGGAAATAGCAGCAAAAATTACCATACTCGAAATAAAATGCATTTATCAAAATTGAAAAGGTCTTCATCTCCCGTAGACAAAAAGAATATCTCAGTAGTTATGCTGCGATGCAGTCGAGAGGACAGAACAATATTATGAAAATTTTCTTTTCATGATCAGATTACTCATCAACAAAATTTGGTGCATGCCATAGTGAGCGGGTTTAATTTAGGAATGGATTAATTAATTTTTGAGTTTAGTGTTTGTCATTTAAAATGACACAAAATTGTGATTAATTAATTTATATTTATGAAATTAAAAATAAATAAAAAATGGAGGAGAGAGAATGACAAAACACACCAAAACGACGTAATTTTATTAAAAATGACATAACTTTGTGTTATTTAAAACAACAAGCATTTTTTCCTTAATTTGTATGGACTTAAGAATCACGAGTTTCATATTTAATTTTAATTATTAATGATTACACTTGCATTTGAGAGTTTACAAGAGTGATAAATTAGAGTTAACGACTGATAAATAGGGTGATATTTATTATTCTTATCTCTGAATAAGAGAGATTCTAATCCATTAATTTAATTCAAATTAATATCTTCTAAGATTAAATTAGTTTTACACGAGTTGTGATTTATCTGAATTAGTTCACCAATTCAATTTTTTTATTTGTATAGCCTAAATTAATATTTTAAATAATTTATTTGATTTACATGTATTTAATTTTTAAATCACCCTGCATCAATAGGTTACAAATTAATTGTTATTTAAAATGACTTTATATTTATTTTAAATTGATATTTCACGCAATTTCAAAAATATTAACGTAGATGGTGTAATTTTTTTATTTTCGGTTGATATATTTTAACAAATAATTGTAAAATATTTAATTTTTTGCTTCGTTTTTTTTAAAAGAATTTATAAAGAAAATAATGAAAAAAAGTTCTTAATTTTAAACTCTTGAGTTTTCTATCAAACTCTTTAAAGATTACGAATTTAGAACACCACATGCTAGTGATCTCTATTTTTAGTAAACTAGTAAAAATTTAGTTAAATTCTGACAAAATTGATAAACTCTTAATTAGTCATTGAAATATAATAATAATAAACTATCAATTCCAGTAACAATTTGTGAGCCGGTTTCGTTTATGTTATGAACCTCAAAATGTGCACTTTTAGCCGATGATGTTCTAGAATATATCTTGGGCTCTTGTTTTAAGTGCAATGTAGTTTTTCTAATAAAATTGATTTCATTTTTTAATATTACTTTTCTTCTAATTTTTACTTTTAATATTACAATATTAATCTCTATTCGCATACTACTAAGAGTCGTTCAATGTATTGGCCCCAAAAACTTCTCTTCCCCTTGGGATTTTACGGTGAAATGAAAGTGTTTGCTGCTCTACATTTGATATTCCATCCATTTTTTGCTTCTTCACTTATTAATTTTGTTTCTCGGATGTATAATCTGTGATCGTTTCTTGAGAAGAACAATTCACAAACAAAAAAAGTTAGGGCGGGAGCCCTTGAAATCTTCCACAATTGCCTACTGGCATTCATTATCCGCGAAATAGGTTTTGTTTTTCATATAATATTTTATGACTTGACAAATCAAAGGAAAACTGAATAATTTTTAGATAAATACAGTTCATTATTAAAACTGTATTTAATATAGGGAAAACATTTTAGAAAATTTTACTCCTACCAAAAACACATAGCATAAGTGGACCTACAAAATAGTGGAAAGAGAAAAAAAATTCAAAGTGAGACCCACTTATGCTATGAGAAAAATTTTCTCCTCTAAAAAAAGAAAATGTTTTTTCCATTAGGAAAAAGTGTTTATCATTTTAAATGACACAACTTATATCCTTTCACTCTCACAAAGAGGTGGGACCCATACCTATATATTTTTTTGTCAACTCTTTCTTTTCCTTTATCTATCTCTTTCTCTCTCTTAAAATAACACAACCTTACATCCTTTTAAATGACACACTTCACCCTTCCCATTAACATATAACATTATATAAATGAAATTAATATTAAAAATACTTATTTCTAAAAGTTAAATTTGTCCATGTTAAAATTCCCTATTGATCACACCTACCTATATAAGAAGTACTTACATCAACAACGTAAATTGTCAGCCCCGGGTTTTCCGTTTTCTGCTACAACAAATCTTATCCTGCCTTACAATGTGGCCAGTGAGGACAAAATACAAACACACACACGCACAAAAAAAACATTATACATTCAACACAATTAATCATGAAAATGAAAGCCGAAAGAGATAAGAGATGAATTATATTAACAATGTAGCAACAACTTAACAATGTAAGAATTGGCCTGAAATAATTAATAAATAATTTGACTTCTTATAATTATATTATTATAACGTATGCTTTGAGTGAGATTTTAAAGTAAAAAATTATGTTATAAAGTTAATAAACATGACATAAAGTTTTAGATGATATTTTTTATTTCCATAAAACAAAATAATGACTTGATATAAATTTAAAAAGGTTAATGTTATGCATTGAATTCAAGTTATATAGATTACAAAAATATTTAGTACAAAATCATTATTTTCTTTATTTTTACAAAAATATTGATTTCATCTATATGAATTTAATATATTTAGTTTATATATATATATTTTTTAGCATGATTCGATCTAAAACAAATTTTGATAGCACTTAGAAAAAAGATAAATAGATGCACATCAATGTTAAGTACTTCATTTTTCATTTTCGAGAATATAAATATATACTAATAAATAATAATTTACTATAATTGAATAATAAAAAGACTCGGAAGCAGGATTAACTTATATTGGTGTAAAAATAAACAAATTTATACTGAATCTTATTCATTGATATCATTTACTTCTAACTGACATAATTAATATATTAAATATATCAGTATGATTAATGGCTAAGAGTGAATGAAATACTTGCACCAATATAATTGATCCGGCCCAAAAAACTTTACAAAATAATGTATATGGATAGCACTTAGCAGGATTGGGGGCGACTAACTTACCTAAAAATAATAAGTTTAATATATAATTATAAGGGTAGATTATATCTACAAACTTTTTTGTTTACAAACTACACTATGTTCTCCTGGAGAATACTGGTTACACTATGTTCTCTCGGGAGAATATAATGTAAAAAAAATTTGTAAATGGATCCGTCCCCATAATTATAGCTGTTAATTTTATCAACATTAAAAGGCAACATGGCAGATAAAGTAGAATTGTTTGATATTAAATCAATAATTATAATTAAGGGTAAGATTTATTATTCTTATATTAGTATAAATTATTTTCTTCATAAACAAAGTTTGCTCTTTTATTACTTACATCCCTATACTTTTTTTCTTACCACATACCCTCGTATGGTTTTATTCTATCTAAGTCAACCTTTAATATTGTTAATAATTGAATTAACTAATCCATTTGGCCCTATTTTACTTGTTAATTAATTTGATATAAAAAATTTGGTCAGAACAGTAAATAAGTGAAATTTACATTCATTATGCTTACCAAAAAAAAATGTGTCTTGCACTTAATAGACATAACATCCCTTTAAAAAAATTCACAAAAAAAGTTAACATTCGAAATTTTGAATGTAACCACTTTTAAACAAATGGAACTTTCTTTTATTATTCCTTAACCAATCCTTCATTGTTTGGCAAGCAGCTGCCTTTATTTCTTTTTATGTTACCATAACAATAATATTTTGTATGTCATTTATATTATTATTTTTATAATTTTATATATTTATATTTCAATATTTTTTCTATTTTTGAATATAAAAAAGTATAAGAAATCATATAAAAAATATTGCGCGTAGGAATTGTGTCTCGAAATATAATATTAATATTGAATTATATAGATAATAGGAGAAAGATAATAGATGCCTTAATTTACATATTGATGTTGGGGCCAATACTCTCTCCTCCTGTCTTTTTTTTGGCAATTAATGTGATTTCTTTTATTTTATCACATCTAACTATAACTGTCTCATGTGAAAATTCTCTAGGCCGCCTTCCAACAACTATTGTTCTCTCATTTGTTATTTTTTCTATTCATTATTAAGTAGGCTTTGCCATCATTTTTATTTTTAAGGTCAAAAATTATTTTTATAAACAAAACTCCAATCATAAAATAAGGATAAAATGGATAAATTAATTTAATTACTAATAATATTCAAGAGGCCAGGAGGATAATTTGATAATAAAAATTATAAGGGTATAAGTAATAAAAAAAGTAAATTACAATGGAATTTATAAATTTTTTTAGGGATAATCGATTCTTCAGTAATTGGAGGTATTTATGCTCCTGCACAAAAATACTATAGATCCCACCACTTAAAAAATAATAAAGCTGGTACATTTTTTTTATGTTTCTGTATGAGTTTTTTTTATATAACTTACCCAATGTAACAATAATATATATTTTTAGAGGAGGATATTTTGACTACCAAAATTTTTCGCTACCAATTTACTACAAATCTAATTATCATTGGATCAAGGAGAGAGAATACTAAAAAATTTATGAAGAGAGAGAAAATGTTAATCCAATGGTAATTAAATAGATAATTAAATTGATAGTGAAAAAATTTGATAGTAAAAATATCATTCCTCGTATTTTTAAACTAAAACGCAGTAAAACTCGAAGCTAATTACTACCGTGCTTTGGCGCGTGTTAATTACAAACAATTCAATGTGACTGACACTAGTACCATCCACGGTGGCTGTGACTGTGAGTAATTTACTCATATAAACTTGGGTAAAAAGTATTTTTATATTACATGTGATAACTTTCTTTCTTACATATTCTTCGATAATTGACTAATTGTGTCATTTTTTTTAGATGGTGAAACTCACAAATCTATCTCTATGACATGAAATAACTTATCTTCATGACATGAGATAATTTATTTCCTTTAACGATATTAATAAAACCCATATAAAGTTCGTATGAGAAAAGCAAGAAAGAAACATAAAGAAAAAAAAAATTGCGAACGTGAAAAAGCCCTCCCCTTTGGCTTTTGCGATAAGCTCTGGCGTCTTAAGGTCACTCGGCAGCTTGATTAGGTGGGTAACTTTTTGGTAACAAAAGATGATTAAGAATGAAAAGCAATGGAAGCATTTGTTAGATAGGGCACGTGAAAGAGAGAAAGCAAAGGATATAAATGCCTCTTCATGCTCTTCTTTCGGCACCTTCTTCTTTCTTTGTTTCCCCCCGTGGGGGCCACGACGTTTAATTTCCTCTCCAGTCTTCACATCAATCAATCACTTCTCTCAAGGTTCATTCAATTCATTCCCCCCTTCCCCTCTTTATCTCTTTCTCTCTTTCTCTCTTCTTTAAAGACACATCATCTTGTAACTTGTAAGCGTGTGTGTCAAAGTACCCTCTCTTTTTTTTCCAAAGCATACACACACACAATCAATTAAACTCACTCTCTTTTTTCTCTCTCACAAAGTGTTTTAATGATGCACTTGGAAAGCAATCACCCATCTTCCCATCTTTTCCACTGTCTAACTGTGTTTAAAGCGATCTCGTTCTCTCCCTCGCCTAAATGTCTCTAATTAGTAATATTTATGTTGCTCTTCTTTGCAAAGATTATTGCACTGACAATAAAAAGCACCATCTTTTCTTCATAAACGCACATTCATTAGTGCTCCAGTTTGGTTTCTTTCCTCTCTGCCCTCTGCTTCTTTCTCACTTTCTCATCGGTTCTTGCCATTGCCCATCAGATTATCAAATACTCACTCTTCAATATCTTTGCTCATTTGCAATTGCATCACATTTTTTTGGGCATATATAAAACATGGAAAGAGTTATATTTATAATTTTATATTTATAATTTTATATTTATAAATTCTTAAAAAATTACATTATGTACTATCGAAAATATATTAGTTTTTTTGCGAGTACATAATATAATTTATAAAAAAAATTTGTAAACAAATCATTCCCCATAAAATATTATAGGATTTCATATTTTGTTTATTTTATAAATCACTAGTATTTTCTCTGCAAGAAGAAATTATATTCGGAGTAGAGATTTTAAATTTTTCCCAAAAAAAGTAATACTGAAAAGAATCGAACACATGTTTTTATATCATCTGTTCAACTCTCATGTGTCAACTGAGCTACATCACTTGATGGATTTAATATTTTTTATCCTTCACACATAAAAACATATAGAATTCATATGGGCCGATTTAAGAAAAAACATAGATAATGAGAAAATACGAATTCCATACATTTTTATTTATGTGTAAGAGAAAAAATTTATCTATTAAACACAATATTATACCATTAACTTTTTTTTTTTTTTGGAAATTACACCATTAACTATTAGGGGCGTTTGGTATGGGAAAATTTTTTAGAATAGTAGGGAAATGTAATAGATAGAGAAATGATTGGAAAGATGGATGAAGTGAAATAGATAGAAAAATGTACAAAAAAATTGTTTTGTGGGGGAAAACTTTACTCTTATGTAGCTTTATCTCAACAGTGCATTAAAAGTGAGATAACCGGTTTTCAAAATCCCACCTTCAAATTGGATTTTTGAATAGTGCGGATATCTATGTTTCTCATAAATACATACTTCCTGGATAGATGGGTTTTTGGAGAAATATGTTGAAACAAACATGGTATTTCTAAAAGCCATACTTAAGGAAGATAGATATCCTTCAAAATCCCTCCCAACCAAACACCCCCTTATAAATCTTTTTAATGACATGATTCCTCATGCATTTTAAATTTTTAATCCCACACCTTTTTCTTTTGTGGGCTCAGTATTAAATATATTAATTTGATGCTCTAAAAATATTTATATTTTGATACGCATGGATGTCATTGCTGGCCGTTAATTTAACTAGTGGTTTTTATCATATTGCATAATCAAATAGAGAAGCGCTTTGTTTTTTTGTTTAATCATAAAGGGCAAAAGTGCATTATATTATAATCATAAATGTACTACTTGAGTAGCTTAACTTTAATTTCGAACGATTAAAATTCTTTTGAGTACATGTATGCATGATCACCACTTGAACTGCTGCTAAGTGCTATCCAAGCAAATTAAAAAGGCAAAAGCATTACCACCAAAGCAATTTATAAGGAATTTATGGGTCGACCTACGTTAGATTAGATGTAGCCTATTATGTCTAATAACATAAAATAAATTCAAATCTTAAAAAAACTTATTTAAAAAGTAAGACATAGGAAGAAGCCATTATTTTCTTTTATATTGTTTATGAATTGTAAGAGATTTTTTCAAAAATTTAAATTGTAAAGATGAAATTGAATTTAAATGAAATTATAAGTGCCATATGTGTAATTTGACCTTTTTGTTTGTTTCTTATCCTTTCTTAGTTAAAAGTAATGAGAAATTGATTTTTTTCTCTTTTAATTAATTAAAAAAAAAGTTCGGAGAAGCAAAGTAAATTACCAAAAGAACCGCTAACTTTTTTTAAATTAGCAATCATAAGTGTATTGATTTATACACATGTTATTACATATATTTATCTCAATTGAGTAGATAAAAATAAAACTGTACTAATATAATACCCATAAAATACTATTTTGTACTTATTTATAAATTATATTATCTTCTAATTTTATTTTAGCAAGTTTTAATAAAAAAATTAATTATTTCACCAAAAAAAATAAATATATGTAGGTGGAATTTATAATTTTATTATATTAATACCAGTATATATTAAAGTTTTTATTGATGTATATAAACTAACAAATTAATATACAGCAATAAAAACATGGAAGAACAAGCCTTGAAAAATAGTGTTACTTTAATAATTTTGTGATTAATTTCGTACAAAAATCAATTAAGAGAAAACTGTAAACAATATAATAATAATAAAAAGATGGCATATTTTTCTTGCCAAAGTAATTTTGTATGAAATCGTAAAATGTACGGCTTAATTACATATGACACATAGATCAATATCAAACCCTGAATCGGTGAACGTTGAATTTTTGAAAAATACTATTTTTTCAAAATGCTTTTGTATAAAACTAATTTCCTCTTTTCAAAATTAATATAAATAAATGGTAGACCCATAGTTACAGCCGAAGGCCATAGCCGCATAAAGATCTCAAAGTGGGTCATTTGACAACCTCAAACCTCCAACTTTAATAATTTGGTTGGGGTCAGCTATCATCACCATTCAGCAGCAGCTGCTAAAAATTGTCTATATCTAATGAATAGGCACATGAAGTCATGTGCCTAAATCTTGTACCATGGCTACCTCGTAGCCTACCTAATTAGCAGCATCTTTTGAAGAGAGAAATGAAGTTTACAGTTAAGCATACTTTCTTTTTGCTTCGTTGCTTTGATTTTATGTTTACCCATTTTAGAGATTTTGTACCCGAAAGAAAACAAATATAAAGAGGATTTTATATTTCTCCAACTTTAATAATTTGGTTGGGGTCAGCTATCATCACCATTCAGCAGCAGCTGCTAAAAAATATCTAATGAATAGGCACATGAAGTCATGTGTTTGTACTATGGCTAAAAATTAGATATATTGAAGAGAGAAATTAAGTTTACAGTTAAACATACTTTCTTTTTGCTTCGTTGCTTTGATTTTATGTTTACCCATTTAGAGACTTTGTACCCGAAAGAAAACAAATATAAAGAAAATCAAACAGAGGCATTGTTAGGCAAACGTTTCAATCTTGTTTCAATTTCATATGTTCCCGTAACTAAAAGAATCAAATTACGTCACTAACACTGTAAACCCTTTATTTTGTTATGTTTAACTTTTTTTAAGAACTAATTTATATTTCACAATTGATTCAGGTATATAAACTCACTCTGAATTGGTTCCAAATCGATTTCGAATTGATTCTAAATCGGTTTTGAATTAATTATGAACCAGTTTTTTAAAAAATCCTTGTAGGTTGGTTAAATTTTTAAACTTGTTTATAAAATCAATTTGATTCTCAAAACTGATCCTGAAAAATGTGGTTTGTTTCGGTTATTTTGTTCAACAAAGTGGTTAATATTATATTTTAAATTAAGAGTAGAAACAGGAAAATGATTCAATAATTTTGAAAGAACTGAACGAAGAGACGTGTGAGATGAAATCTTGTATACGATTTTGTAAAGTGACAATAAGGGTGATTTATCTATCAATTCTTTTACTATAACTTCCAAAAAAAAATCAAACTTTGCCTCACTAAAAGTTATTAGAATACACTTAACCTCTGAATTTAATATCACCTCTTGTATACCATAATTTCCAAGAACATTATGTAGTGCAACCTACACAGAGCAATGGGATGGGTGAATAAAATAGGTTATTTTGTTCAGTTTTAGTGCCAAAAAAAAGATTGTTCCTTTACTTTGTTCTTCTCATGCACGTCGTCCGAATATATGGACGAGTAAAATAGGATTTCTTAAAAGGGATTATATACCAAAATTTCCAAGAACATTATGTAGTGTAAACAAAAAGCAAAGTATATATATTATTAAAAATAATGATGGGATACTTTATTCAATAAATTGGGTTGTCTTTTTCTTAACATGATGAAATTTTTGATTTTTACAACATGATGGATGCATTTCCCTTTCTTAAAATTTGATACCTTATTATATATACTAAGCTAGAATGGCACATTTGCCTATATGTTCTATGGGTTTTATATTTCTCAATCAGGTTTCATTGTTAAGCTTCTCATACTGTAGAAATAAAAAATATGTGGGATCCACATTGGTAGGAAAATCAAAGAGTGTGTAGAAAAATCCAAATTCTCGTTTTAAATATGAGAATTATAAAACCCATGTTTTATTGAGGAGAAAAAATAAATAAATAAAATCAGGTTTCATTGTCTTTCAAGCTTCGATCAGGTCCTATCGGGTCATTCATGACCCGACTTTGTGACCCACGCGCTGGAACACCACGTTTTTGTAATATCTTGAGTTGTATATCACACGATTAATGTGATTCGTGTTGCGACTCCAGCCACTGATTGGTCCCTTGTGCGAATTGTACGATTATGACAAATTTGACTAATGCAATATTACGTGTTTAACCGTTTAAGTCTACATTAAAGTAAATAGATACTTTTTTTCCCCAATCCCCATTAATTACATATGATACAAGAAACAGAGAGCATATATATGACAAAACGGAGAGCAAGATTAGAAAATAGAAATGGAATGAAATATTAAGTAAATTCGGAAGAGAAATGAAAAATTATAACATAAAAAAATCATACAAACGTTTGAAATATTGGTAAAATCATTTTGGTAAAAAAAATTATAAAAAAATAAAATAATAATGATAAATTAAAATTTTAACTACCATACTTTGAACCATATCAGTGAATATAACTCAAATGGAAAACTTTGCATTAAATTGAAAATAAGATTAGTAGTAATACTCGAAAATAATTCATATCCTTTGATTACAACTATATTAACAATATGAGATAGTTCACAGCAATTGAGAGAGGAAGAGTTTAAACGAGGGTTTACAAGATGGATTGGGGTAATAAATAATTCTTGTAACCAAACAAGAGAACAACACAGGTAGGGACAAGTATAAAGGGAAGACAGCTAGCGAAATGAGCCCCGTTGTGGTGGTGACTCGTGGGTCGCATCAAACGTAGAGTCCAAAAATGTCAACAAAAGTCGCATCACCGTCCAATCCATACGAATCGTTGACCCATAAACAGTGAGCCAGAAATTAATGAACGGATGAAAGAAAGAAAAAAAGTGAATAAAGCAGGAATCCACTCAAATCCAGGAACCAAAAAAAAATCTCACCGTCCATCTCCTCGGCATTTGTGATAAATTCTTCCTTATCCACTATTAGTTTATAATACTTATATAGGTGTTAAATTTTATTATTTTGATAATAGAAATTAAAAATCGAATAATTATTCTTTTGTCAAATCTTAGTTTTTTTTGTTTAATTATTTTTTCTATGTATTTTCGACAGTTATGTTTTTGTAATTTGTTATTTAAATAACAATATATTAATTTTTTCCCCATCCACTGTAAAACAAATATAAAGGGAATGAACTGATGTTTATATACTCTTCAGTCTTCGAAACATAAAGGGTTGGTTTATAGGGAGTTTTTGTAAATTCTAAGAGGTATCTATAAATGTATGTGTCTGGGATGAACTAGTTGCGTGACTGACATAGGAAAGCCTAACTACCATAACATGCATGCCGCTCTGTTTCTCGGGACAGATGCCAAAGTGTCACTGTTCACTAATTTTTTTTTTATCTAAATGTCTCGTGAACAGTTTTATTTCTCAATCTACCCACGGGGATAAGTTCGTTACCCGATATAACGAACTCAATTTGCTGACGTGTCACGTTTCTAGTGGATAACAAGTACCAAATTAAAAAAAGAAAAAAAGATTTGAAGGGATCTCTACATGAAAACCAAGTTCGCTACCCCGTGTAGCGAACTTGGTGTTCACTAAAAACGTGACACATCAGCAAACCGAATTTGCTACACCGGATAGCGAATTTGACCCCGTGTCAGATTGAGAAATAAGATTGTTCGCGTGATATTTAAATAAAAAAGTTGATGAATAGTGGCATTTTGGTCACTGTTCCCTGTTTCTCTATATATATATTATTTATTGGGAACATTTTCCTCAACATGAGATTATAAAACCTCACATGATATAAGGAATTTTTCTATAGAGATATAAAAGTGGATTCATCAATTTTTTTATTTTTTTAAAAATATTAGACTCCACAATTTATATGGCATAATTTAAGAAGTTTTCTACAACATAATATTTATTTTTTCTTATTTCTTTATGCCGAAGTTATATCTCTCCATGAATTCTAAGATAATATATACATATGGATAAAATAATTCAATAAATCTATATATTTATGTGTATTGGTTGCTAGTTGCTACAACAAAATTGTAGATTTGTACTAATGTACTTTCTGAGTGATTTATTTATATATTTTAAGATTTTGTTGTCTGAGGGGCTCAGACAATTCTCACAGACTCACACTGTGGGCTCAGTGCTCAAACATGCATTCCTACCTTTATTTTCCCTTTCCTATGCAATACTGTGTCTGCCAGAAAGTTCACCATCGTAGCCATCAGCCAATGGCATACTACAATGTTATCGGGAATAATTATGACTGTATGTTCTTCGGTTGTTATTAATTTCTATAGGCGATGAATATCATTGTGACTATTTGAATCTTAATAATAAAAAAAGCAGATACTGGATTGAAATTTTATGTTATATAGATAAAAGTATGTGGGACTCATATGTTAAAAAAAATTATATGTGGGACACGAAAATCGAAGAGCATGTAGAAAAATTTTAATTATCATGTTAAACGAAAATTATAAAACCCTAATAAGAATATGTTTGGATAGCACCATCGAGCGCCCAAAACAGAACATTACCATTGAGGGTAATTTGCTCTTTACCCTGTTATTCATATATATAAACATTTTTCAAATATGTTACACTAATTGCCAAAAAGCCAAGTAGACCTTTGTTTGTTTAAAAAAAAATGTATGATATATATTCAAAATATCATTATTCATAACGTATGAAAAAAGAAACTTTTTTTTTAGTTTTATTTTATTTAAAAAGCTTATCTAATTATCTTAAATTTTTAGGCATATTTTAATTATTATTTTGCTAAAAAAAAAAGTGTAAGTAAACGGACCCTAAATTCAGTTAAGAAACCGTGATTAACTTTGAGAATAGGAGAGGAATGAACTAACACATGAAGGAAAGAATAATGGACGGATAAGAATGTGGGCAGAGTTAAAATAATTTGACACGTGATGAGGAATAATAGTGAAGTATATTTCTATTAATTTCATAAGAATTTTGAATGTAATATATTAAATGGATAGATACTTTTGTTTCCATTCTGCACGTATGATGTTGATATTCGTTGGAAAGATACTGAAATTTTTAATCATTGTAGTCGTCGATTAATTTCTGATGGTTTATATACCTGGACAAAACTAGCTATGAAACTTATACTTAAAAAATAAATAAAAAAACTAAATTATGAACCACCCGATCAGCCTTTATGATCGGGTACATGTATGTTGGCCCGAATGCCTGGATCATTACATGGGAAAATCTTAATTAGACAAAAGTAAATTAATGATGATAAAAGAAAAGAGAAAAAAAAATAAAGATATGGAATTATAAAATCATCGGCATTAATTTAATTATTGATGGTTAAAATTTTCTCACGTGACATAATCATGTTAACATGTGAGTCTGACAAGGATCCACTCCATGTCCTTTGACATGTTCTCCTCCATGTTATACCTACTCAAAAACTATATATCTACGAATAATAGTTAAAAAATTAAAAAAGTGTTGAAGTATATATTTTATCTTATTTTATCATCCAAAAAAACTGGTGCAGAAAATGTAATAAAAATAGTTTGCGAATAATAGTAAATTTTACGACTCAAGTTCAACCCTTTGAGGATTTTATTGGAAAATCTTATGCTTTGTAATGTCCCAATCCACATATGTAAAGATGAAAATAAATATCTTCAAAACAAAAATATAGCATATATAATTAAGGGCATGTTTGGTGCATAGTATGGGATAATGCCGATAGTATAAGATCTGATTAAATTTTAATTCTATCCAGCGTTTAGTATGGTATTGTATAAGATAATATCCTTCAATATTTTAAAAATTAATATATTAAAAAAGTTATTTTAATATATAAATATTGAAATGATATATTAGTTATTGAGAATTGTACTTGTAAGCAATATTAATATATTAACTACTTATCAGGCCTAATCCACCACTCATATACCTAATTAAACTATACATTATTTTGATGTATAAAGGGATCCTGCTGTATAAGTGGCAATTATACTATACGATGGTCAACCCGCCAAAAAATTGAAAATGTCATAACGTATAGTAAAAAAATAATTAAAATTCAAAAAATAAATTATATTTTATGAATTTTTCTAATATTATTTTATTTTAACACACTTCTCTATATTTTTTTAGGCCCTAAGTGCTTAACATAATATTATATATAGACAACATTTGTCATGAATAAAATTCTATTTTTTGAAGATATTATATCACAAAAAATTAAGGAATAATGAAATACTACATAATTGTAAAAAAATTAAAAATTTATAACCCCTTCTAATTTATCTCTCTCCTTCTGATTGTCATACAATTAATTGTTTGAGGTATTGGATTTAAGTAGAAAACTTAATATGCCAATTATTTGTCTTATATCGTTGGGGAATACATTAGGTAATGATTCGTTTACAATTTTCTTTTTTATAAGTTACATTAAGTATGATAGGTTATATATTTTTAATTGAAGTATGACCGGTCATACTTAGTGTAATTTGTAATAATTTATAAAAAAAAAACTATAAATATAATTATTCAAAATTTTTTTTTTTGTAAATATCATTCATTTGCGAGCAGCTGTCCCACATTTTTTTGAACTTATTCTGTAAAGTTTAAATTCCTATATTGTAGTCCTTTATGAACATTATAATTAGGCTTATCCATATTCGCTTGCGGGCTATTTTTCTTCTTCATCTCTTTATAGGGCTGTCTCCACCTAACCAACATGTCATCAACACAAGGAATCCAGGTATACATTATGTTAAATTATACGATCCGTGTACATCAATCCCTGAACACATGCGGTCCAGATGATTTTACAACCATGCATTAAATTTGTGGATTTCAAGAAGACCATAGCTTATTTAATTAATTATTATATACTTGTGTTTTTGAAGATCGACATGTGGTGCATATATAGGAATCCACAAGCGAATTTCTTCCTCTTTCTATCGCTGCTTATCAGAATGGCAAACAAAGCCTTAAATCTAGCTATATATGTTCTTCCTCCTGCAAAATCATCTGTACACAGAACTAGACTACACGGGTCAATAGTTGCGAGAGCCTCTCTAGGTTGACTATATGGCCAAGGATTTTATGATAGGGCTATGCGGCCCCTCCAAGCTTGCCAACTAAATCAACTGCTAGAACTCTGCAAAACCCTAAAAGCTGGGTGGACTAGTCATTTTCTCCCAGCAAAGTCATAAATATATTTGAATTAACTTGTTTTATTTATGGAAAATTATTTTCTGTTGTTATAGGAGATGAAAATGGATCCTCCCATATCTAATTTAACATGATCATGTCATTTGAGAAGATTTTAACCACTAATAATTAAATCAACGGTGATGATTGTGTAATTTCTTATCTTTAATTTTTTTTTCTCCTTCCTTTATTTATTAAAAAACTTTGGTTATGATTGTCTCTGATGTTACTTTAATAATTTTATTTAATATTCATTAAAACAATTCGTGCTATGAGACATAGGAGATCATGGTATTTTGTAAGTTTAATCTATTTCAGGGTTATAATAGTCTGTTATTTCTCTAATTTTTTAATTTTTCAAGTGGTCAAAACGACTTGTTGTGTTCGGTGACATGAGAAATGATATCTCATGTGACGTGATCGAGAAATTTTTTTATTAAAAAACTTTAATCAAAATTTTGAAGAAATCTATTTTGACTGCTATTTTCAATGTAAAACATTTAAGAGCTAAGATATATGGATAAGTTAATTTTATACTTAAAAAATCTTTTATTTTAATTTTTGTTGTTGAACATTTTGATTATAGACCTTTTCAAAAACAAAATAAATTACGGATAAATTATCAAAAGAGTAAGGGTTCGAATCATCTAGAGTACATTTGGCTAACTTGCATCAATAGAGTAATTACTTAGGCTTAGAAATTAAAAAAATATAAAAAACAAAAAATTATTTAAGCTGGCACTCAACTGTAAGTGAAAATTAAGCGACAATATAGTCAATAAAATGTATTTAGTTTTGTTTATTAAAAAAAAATGTATTTAGTTTTTCTTATACAAGTTCAATTTTTTCAAATACAATTTGTAAAGATGTTGTAAATTTTCCCATCGTTTTTGTAAATATTGCTAATGGGATTAAGAGAGGAGGCGTTGACTCGATAAATTTTAATATCATCCAATAGTCAAATTATCAACTATGCTAATCATAATAAAATAAAATAAAATTGATAACTATATTATGGGTGACGTGTTTGTTAAGGGAAGCAACATAATAATATGCGTAAATCTGGGAGATAATGATGCAGTCATGATTTATCAACAAAATTATACAGATTGGGCTTGTTTAGCAATTACTGTATTTGGACGAGGCTAATTTAGACTGAATTTTTAACTTGTTTAATTTGCTATAGTTTATCTACTTGATATTTTGCAGAATTTATTAAATTTGTCTTCCTTTGTTTAAAAGTAAGAAGGCATGCTTCAGTGAAGTATTATCTACATGAAGTTGCTCATTGAGTTGGCCATTACAAGTTTAAGTCCATAGTACTACTATTTCTTTTTATGGGTTAATCTAATCTCATATTGCATGTCTTGAGATATATAGTCCCACGGATGAATAACTAATGTTGTCTTCATAAAGTCTTGGGCACTCACACCCTTTGAGCTAGCTTTTGGGGTGGTGTATGGATGGTATCCACTTTCTCTTGTGGAATTTTTTAACACAAGTAGGCTGGGCCTGTTACATTATCCACTCTTCAAGCCTAATGGGCTCTTGTGTGAGGGAGTGTGTTGAGATATACAGTCCCACATTAGTTGGATGAACAACTAATATGGCCTTTATAAGGCCTTTGACACTCCCACCATTTGAGCTAGCTTTTGGGGTGATATATTCCAAGATTATTTACAGTATGAGAGATCTTCTCTTATGTTATAAACACATGTGTGGTGGACCCAAAATTTACAAAAAAAAATAAAAAAATGTTATGAATTTCGATGAATCTATTGAAGATAAAATACTCTTATATTGCATAAGGGTAGTTTTCCCCTCTGCTAAATCTATCTGAGCTTCACGCAAAAATCTGATTGTTTGATTCTAATCAACATATGTACGATCAACTTATTAAATTTCTGTCCTCTCTCACCTTTACTAAATAACTTATATTTCTTATTCGTTTTTCTCTCATAAGTTGTAAATTGTTTATCACATTACCAAATTACCACCGTTGAATCCAAGTGTTTTGCACCGAAAAAATTGTTGTTATATGTGTAACTGTCATTATCCCTTATTGAAGCATTGCTTTCATCTCTTTAAATTCCCTGGCGTGCATGCCATCACTTTCGTGTCCATTCATATCTTCTCCTCCACGTTTCGATTGTGCATTCATAAGAGTTCTGTTTTGTTCTCTACCATCAAATATAACGACAACTTGATGCAGTATTATGACACTTATTTTTTTGTCCCATATTAACACAGAAGGTCACGACAAACTTTGAATTTATATCTTCTTCATATGATTTGATTTTTTTCTCTCCTTATAATATATATATACATTATCAAAAAACTGGGAGAACGAATATACGATAACTAGAAAAGAAAACATAAATTTCTCTATTTTTATTAGGGTATCCAGTAATTTAAGAGAATGAAAATAACCTATAAAGTTTCAATTGATTTGATTAATAAGTTTTGCGTATTTATTATGATATTTTAATATTTATAATAAAAAGTTCCAATCTCGTATTCTTATTTTTGAATCATTACCAATAGGGAGGCTCTATTTCAACCTAGTTGTAAAATTACAAAATGAGATGTAATACTCTAAAAAAAAAAAAAGAGAGAGAGAGATGTAATTAAGGGAAATTGGAAACAACTAATATTTTTTTTTGGTATAAAATAAGAAAACAAAAAATGTATTTTAATAAAAAAAAATCTGTTATTGTTGTTAGTGAAAAAATCCATGTTATGGAATATCAATGGAAACATAACCACATATAGAAGAGAATGCAATAACAGGAAACTAGAAAGCAATATGCAAGGCAGGAAAAATTGTAAAAAATTAAACTCGAGCCCAGTATTAGATACTGTATCCATAAAGCTATTTTGCCTCTTCTACAGTGCCTAAGGTTAGTGGATAAATGTCTCTCAGTATTGAACGGGTTACCTCTATTTCGACGGCGGCACTATCACAAGAAACAGTGTCGGCAGACACAACGAATGTTGATCAATCGCAGACCAAGCCAGTATGGAAGGATTAATTTTGATAGAGTTTTGATGAGGAGTCGAGAAAAACTTCTATTTAAATTTACTAGACGGTCACGAGATGGAGAATCACAACTATTCAAAAATGAAGAGATATGACAATTCAATTGCGAAAAGGCGCGACTATTTACATAACTCTTCCAACTTCTTATTCATAACCCATTTATATAACAAAATCAACTGAAAAATTTTCATAAAAAATGCATCTACAGCATGGTAGTTTAAAAGGCATAAAATAAAGGGAAAATATTGTCTTTTTAAAGGACTTAAGTTAGGTCCTTTTGTCCCTTTATAATTATATACTCCGGAAAGTATCATAATTATAATATTAAAGTTGTATTATTTTTATTTTTCACATTAGCCGATAATTTATGGAGAGAGAAAAAAAATACAACTTTATTATTATAACTAGGAGTGTTCATCAACCTATTCAAACTGCAATGACCGAACCGAAAAACCAATATCTATATTACCGAAAACTGAAAACCTCCCATATATTTAATTGGATTGGATCAATTTTCAGTTTGGTTGGTGAAAATCGATTCGATCTAGACCGATCCAATGCATTATGTATTTGTTATTTTTGAAAGATGGTGACTTAGAATCTTATTGTTCTGTAGACTTGAAATTTGGACGTTATTGATAGCAAACTATCTTGTTTTAGTTTTTTATTGTCTATTAATCTATGTTAACTCTTCATGAGTTTTAAGACTTGAATTTTCCAATGGTTTATAACTTTGTATGGCTTTATTTTGATATAGTGTTGATTTGTATAGCAAAAATTTTAGGCTTTTGGAAAATTCGAAAATGATCCAATTTAAACCGAATAAAATTGCATCGGATTGGATCAGATTTAAAAAAAAAATCAAACTGAATAAATAATTAAATAGTCAAATGAAATGATTCAATCGAATAAATTTTTACTTCAAAACAATCCAATCCAGGTTGTAAACCCCCAATTATAATTATGTACTCATAAGAATACATAGTTATAAGCATGTAAAATAACATAATTTAGGTCCTCTGGAAGGACAGTGTATTTTCCCTAAAATAAAAGATGTTTTTATAAGAATACAAAATAACACTAAATTGCATGAACAATGTTGCTTATATTTTAATAAAAGTTATTGAAAATCAAATTAATTTATGATTTTTTATCAGCAAGAAAATTTAATATTTTTAATGAAACATTGTAAATTATGTTCATAACAAAAGATATACTATATGGAATGATGTCTAAAATATTTTATTAAAGAACAGATTCGTTGAAGAATTACAACATTAAAATAAAGAAATATCAGCTATTTTACATGAACACACCTTTTCATGAATTTTTTATTTATTAAAATACATTATTTTTTCATTTTACAAAACGTACATGTACGCACTAATTAAATAACAGTAAAAAAAACCATATATTTTATCAAAAAAAAAAATAACTGTAAAAAAACCATATATTTTATACTTAGCTAGTATTGTAATTTAGCTTAGAAAATGGGCTAAAACTGGATATGATATATAATTAAAACTGATTATGATAGTTTTTAATTAGTGCAAAAATAAAAAAGTGTAACAGTGGAATTGAACTAATACTTTTAAATTTAATTTCATTATTTACCAAAAAATAAGAAAGTATAAAAATAAATAACAGTAATTTTTTGGCTAATAACTAACAGTGATCTAATAAAAATAATGATAAACGCTGCACTTAAAATATTTAATATTTTTAGTTCACTTTATTTGTGGGGGTTCATTTTGATAAAATCAAAAATCGAGAGTTACAAATTTATTTACTTAAAATGATATTTTGAGAAGAAGTAATAATTCAGAACCGTGATCATTTTGTCACGCTTCACCAAATTATTTACCATCCTGTCACGCGAATTGTAAAAATTTCTGGAATGCCACGCGGAATAATTCGCTAACTGTGCAGCGAATTATTTTTACAAATAATTCGCTACACAATGTATTGAAATATGTTGTGTCAAGCTGCATAGTTAGCAAAAATGACACGTGTCAAGCTGGCAGCAAAACAAACTTAATTCACTACACTGTGTAGCGAATTACTGTCAGCTTAACACGTGTTATTTTTGCTGACTGTGCAGCATGACACATATTATTTCGCTACATTGTGTAGCGAATTATTTGCAAACATAATTCGCTGTCTTGTGTAACGAATTATGCCGCGTGGCATTTCGAATTTTTTTACTATTCACGTGACAGTCTGGTAAATAATTTAGTAAAACGTGGTAAAATGGTCACTCTCCTTAATAATTGATTGGAGAGTGCCATTTTCACGCAAGCAGAAATGCCGTATAAGTGAACACCTAAATAGATATTTTCATATTTACATGTTTAAAAATGATTATGTGATCATTTTATTTGATCACAATTACTTATTGACCGTGAGATAAAAAATGTGTGATTTTTATATAAATGATTATAATCAAATGATATGACCACTTTTAAATACGAGAGGATCCAAATCCCTTGTTTCACATTTTTTATTTAAAAACTCATATTTGGATTTCAAACCTTGTAATGAATATTTTCTTTTTCCAAATTTATTATGCTTAAAAACAGCGATAGTTACCAGACTAAACAATTTTTTTTAAAAAAAAAGGTTTTAATCAATCAAAAAGACGAAATGCTAAACAAAGACGATGATGGAAACCAATTTTTTTTTTCTCTTGTCTATGTTTAAAATATTTATCGTTAATGAATCCGTATAAGAAATAAAGAATTATTAAATATTTTACTTAATCAAATATAAAAGAATAAGATAAAATTTCAAAAAGTAAAATTAATTAAAAATATTCAGAAACTTTTGAAATATTAATTATTTAAAACCGAAAGAGATTAAAATTAAAAAGATTTGGATGCATGGGATCAATTATTGGAATGTGAAGAGAGGGAGGGGATTAGAGTGGGCCCACAGAGACAGAAACTGCACCACAATGGTGAGACAACACGCCACTTCCGCAAATTCAGGTTTAATTGTTCATTGCTACTAAATGCTTATTCTCTCTCTCTCACACACACTCTTTTTCTTCTTGAGCTCCGCGCCACCGCTTTTAATCGCCGTGGTCTTTTACAACACTTTTTAGTTGGCCACAATTGTCCCTCTTTGATTAATTAATAATGACTCGTTGCACTGCACACAATCTCGACCTGCGAAAAAATCTTCGATAGTTTGGGTAGCACCGAACATTTGTTCACCCACCGCATCATTCTCCTCTCAACCCCATTGAATGGATTTCTCACGTGAAAAAATAGTCATATATGATATCACAATCACTTATTTAATTATTATATATTTTTTTTTCTCTTATCTCATTATATTGTGATGAAATAATATAACCATTTTTTCACCTGAGAGCATCCATTCTCTTCATCTTTATTGTTAATCCCATTTGAATTTTTTCTTTCTTTCTTTCTTCATCCATTGCGAGTTGTGATCATTCATTAGTCATGAGAGAAATTTGGTAGTCAAAGTTTATGTGATTTCTAATTCGATTTGTCCAACAATTGATTAATCGGTGATAAATTTAAAAATTCAATTAATATTTCGTTAGTTCTAATAGCAGGTTCAAATTCCCCCCCTAAAACCAGTGGTAGCTACCAGATGATATTTCTTCATGAATCATCATATCAGTTGTTGACAGTTAATGCATTAAATTGGCTATTCCACAAATGGTAATTGAATTTGTTGTAAAGAAACATTCTAACTCAGCATCATCAAAATAGATCTATTTTGAGAAATAATTCCCAAAACCATTCAAAATTTTAATCAATACGCTAGAAAGCTCCGAAAGAATCAATAAGCATCTATTTCATTTGTGACAAGGACAGAAATCTGGCTTTAATAGGGGGTTGGTTTCAGCTGCACCAAAACATTAATGCATTCCATGTAAAAATCTCTTAAACATCTTTAACTTAAATATATATGCATTCATAAACAATAGAGTATAAAAATTAGGGAAATAATCTATTTACAAAATATTTATAAATTACATTAAGTATGATTGACGATACACTCTTGATTGAAGTATGACCGGTCATATTTAATGTAGTTTATAAACAAAAAAATTTGTAAATATAATCTTCTCCCTAGGTGGATAAAAACTTATTGAAGTGAAGTTGTGCTTTCTAATGTAACAGAGCAATGATGTGCTTATTTTTTTAAATATGGCGATTTAAAATCGAAATACGCTTTCGGACTTGGCTTTTTGTGAGAGTAGTTTGGAAACCATGGTATATATAGATAACGAATACAATATATAAAGCCTTAAAGTCTTGTGGTGCCAACATGTTTGACAAAATTATAAAGAATTAGGGTTTGTTTGAATTCTGTTTTAAAAAATAGTTTTTTAATTTTTAAAATATAAAATAAAAAACCTATTTGAATTAGCCTGTTTTGTAGAAATAGTTATAAAATTTATAACTATTTTTTAATTTTTAGAATCAAATTTTAGGATATATCTAAGACAGAAATTAAAATTATTTTTGTAGTAATTTGTTTTCACAACCAGCACATGAAATGCAGACTCAAATCAAATAAAGGCATTATATAATATTAAGTCACATAATTTAAAATCAAAACAAATCTTTATGCGAAGGAGCTTGTATTTCATATGTTCCAAAATGGAACACGATTTACCCATGTTTATAACCTCAAGAAGATTCTTAAAGAACGTAATATGAATGTATGACTCTGATGCATGTGCAGTTTTAGAAAAGCGAGTATATGTTGGATGACAAATCTCAAAGTAAAGAAAATATGAAATTTTATGCAACTTGCAGTGTTGGTAAGACTCATTGTCAATTATTATTCATGATTTGTACCAATATAATTGATATCAAATCCCACTTGAAAAAAAACAATTGTTTTGAAAAAGAATACAAAACACGGATCAATTTTTTTCATTAACTGCGTAGAATCTATATCATTATGTAATAAAGAAAACTCCAATTGTTTTTTTTTTCCCATAAAATATTTAAGAAAAGCATAATGTAATAAAGGTAGGCCATTAGATTTTGAATTTGTACCAATTGCTATTCGTTTTTGAACTGGAGGCGATGTGGATTCACAAATCACAAAATTGAAAAGTCTGCGTTAAAACTGACCCCTCATAATAAAGTATAGAATAAGAATTGATGTGGACACGTGTGAAAACAAATTAAAGAGGATTAAATTTTCTTAGCTTAACTAGTAAGATGCGAGAATTAAGCAAAAAGGTAGAAGATAAATAACTGTAATTGAAAATGAAATTTTGACTTATTAATTAGTATTGTATATAATAATATTAACTTACTTTTTCGCATAACTGTGTTGAATGTTAACCAAATCTATAATTATATGACTAAAAAAATCTATAATTAAGGGAAAAGGAATATTAATGGGGAAAGTGTGCCAGGCGGGCCTTGGCCCGTAGATTCATTTGATAATCAGGGCTCCAGTTAGCTCCGCAGGCCTCATCCAAGCTTATTAGATCATTGTGCATGTACATCATTTAGTAATAATAACTCAATAAGGAATGAAAAAACAAAAGGCATTCTTTCTAGAAACAAATAAATAAGATAATATTACGAATTTATAATATCATTTACATTTAACTAATATTTGTGAAATAAATATACTTTGCCACAGTTAAAAAAATATATCAGTAATTAAATTATTTTTTTCATTATTTGCATTTTTTTCTATACACACATTTGATTTCACAAAACTTATGTATTTGTATTAAATTAAGGCTAACTAATACTACTAAATTAGAATGTATTTTATTTTTTTGGGTTTGGGGTTGGGAAAAGGGGGAAGAAGTGCGGCTCTCTTAAGAATTAAACTCGTCTAATTTGTTTACCCAAAAAAAAAAAAACTCGTTTAATTTCTTAACATAACATGTGATATAATACTACGGAGATATTGATCTTGTTATTATTTAAAATACTGCTTACACATCCTCCAACAAATAAAATAAAAAACTACTTAGACCATTTTAGTGGGCTTTTATGCTCCTTTCATTATTCTTTTTTTTAATATGTATTTTGTACACAAAAGTTCAGGATTTAACAATAAAAATTATTAAAAGAATGAGGTTTAATTACTTAATATTTTTAAAATATTTAAAATTTTAAATAACTACGATAAATAATAATTACGCTTTTATCTCTCTATTTATATATTTACGACGGATTTGGATTTTCTTATGTAAAAAAAAATGATAATGTAATCATGTTATTTGTTCACAATTATTCATTTTCACTCATTAATAATGAGATAAGAGAAAAAAATGTATAATTTTTAAATTAGTGATTATGATCAAATAACGTGACTATTTTTTTCATATAAGAGAATCTAAATCTATCTACCAAATAGTTAAAAAACAATTAACCTTGTTTTTTTGGTGAAAGACAATTAACCTTGTTTAATTTATGCTTTATTTCGCACGTTGCCAATTGCAGCGGCATTTCATTTAATTGCGTGCCTCTGAATTCAGGGTTGTTTTAGTACCTAGCCTCCTAACCTAGTGTCCAATAGATACATCATCCACGCTTGCGTGACTAAAGTATGGTGATTGATTTTTCTTGTTACAATATGAAATCACAATCAATCTCTCACATGATTGTAATTAATTGCTAAATCTAGAAAAAGGCTTTTCTTCTAGTGATTAAGGATTTCAAGGTCACGTAGCTATTGGTACGAATGAAAAGCTCTTCAAAAAAGATATTTATTTAAATTCTTACGAAATTCGGATCCAACCAATTAAAGAATTAATGTTTCCTTATAATATATGAAATAATTTTAGTTTTTATACATAGATATATGTGGAATTCATATATTTTTCTCTTTTTTTTCTTTCAAATAATTAAATTATAAATTATATGTTTAGTAAAGAAAAATTCACAGTATATAATCCTATAAATAATACCAAAATATGAATAGGAAACAACCAATTTTTTTTTTTGGGTACATGA
Organism: Gastrolobium villosum; assembly: GCA_032173675.1. Taxonomy (NCBI): domain Eukaryota; kingdom Viridiplantae; phylum Streptophyta; class Magnoliopsida; order Fabales; family Fabaceae; genus Gastrolobium; species Gastrolobium villosum. Next base: position 18,485 of record JAVKPL010002702.1, on the reverse strand, counting down.
AACAACCAATTTTACAGTAATAAAATACGAAGAAGAAATTTATATTCTAATAATGAATTTCTAAACAAATTTAATTATTGAACAACATTTAATAAAATATCTAGCTTCATTTTAATGTAGAACACAATCAATCATATGCACATGGGTGGATTGAAAAATATTAATACTTCTATACGAGTTGATTTAAGTAGAAGAAATTTAAAATTTTCAAATATGAGATTTAAGTTTAGTTTCAATCTTTATACTTAAATAAAAATATGTTATTTTAATGGGTTTATCATCTATTATTTAATATGACCATAAAAAATTTCTCACTCACATAACATTTTGTGGGGCCCGCAAAAAAAAAAAAACTCTGCGCGTAAAATGAATCTTTATAACATAATACAATCACTTTTCTATATCGTAATACTTATAAAACCCATCTTAATTGACACAAATTGTGTTATTTCGTTGACACAAAAAATTATAGATTCCATTAGAGGAATAAATATATGAATCTGACCTTTTTATATATGTATAAAATGACATGACTTGTATATAATTTAAAATGATATATATTTTTTTCTAAAATATTAATAAATCATCCTTCAAAACATTAATCTTTTATTTATTCTGTGAGAGTGTGATATGTGGAATAAACCATTAATAGTCTATATTGATTTAAAAAGTAGGAGAGAGAGAGAGAGAGTAAAGAAGAAAAAGGAGGCAGGTAAGAAGGGTACATAATGGAGAATGGATGGAAGGGGTGGCTTTACCGAGGGGAAAGGCAGAGAGAGAGAGAGAGGGGTAAAAAGTAAACGGAGTGAGAAAGTGGAGACACCTCAGATCAGAGACTCAAGACAGACCCATATTCCCCATTACAGTCCCATCGAATCCAACAACTGTGTAATTCACACAACCTTGAATTTAATATTTGCATAAATTTAGTTTACTATATTATTATTAAGTAAATAATAATAATAATAATTAATTATAAGTTGTAGCATAGGTTAAGTGTTGGGGGGAGAGAGAGAGAAAGAGATGTGGTGTAGTGGAAGACACCTAAGCTAAGGGTATATAGATTATAGGTAGTAATAAGTGGTTTCTTTTGTTATTGCGTATAGGGCACATATAACGAAGTGTCTTGCCTCGAGCCCTGCAAAGGTGACCACCACCATCAATCTAATCTGGTCTGGTCTGGTCTGGGTACTTCTTGTTCAATGTTGGTGTTGCTCTTTTGTTTCCCAATTCCTCTCCACCCTTCATCACGCGCTTTCTTTGTCCTTTTGTCTTGCGGGGCCTACTTACTGTCACACCCGGGCGGCGCGTGTACTCTTCTGCACTTGTCTACTCACTAGTGCTTCCATTCCACTACGTTCGTTAATTCTTTTAATCTCATGAAATAATTTTATTTTGAGAAAAATACGCCTTTTATTTTTTTAAAGACATAAATTTAAATTATTTTTAAAAAATATAGACAAAATAAAAAATATGGACTTCATTGAAAATAAATAAATAAATAAATAAAGATATGAGTCCCAACTTTTGATGTTTATCTTTTTTTTAAAAAGACTTAAATTTATATTCTTTAAAAGATTCCACACTTTTCTTATTTATTTTCTACCCAAATATAAAAATGTGAAAGTTTTTTTTTTCTTCTATATATATATATATATATCTAATTTATTTTTTAAAAGATAATAAGTATAATCTCTCTCATCTTACAATGAGAGAAATATTATTTTTCTTTGATGATACATGAGATTGAGAATAAGGAGCTGGGCAGCAGGGAGAGTCGGAGCATACATTCAATCTTCTCTCACAATATTTTTGGCAAGAATTCAAAACTGTAATCCTAGATTTACTTCGAACAAAATTACATATCATAAAGAATATTTGTGATTTATTAAATAAAGTATATATAAAAAGAGTAATATTTTTCTGATGTTATATATATATATATGAAATTTTATCTCCTATATTCATATTTTTTAAATAGGTCTCACAATTTTTTTTGTCTCATCCTTAACATTTTTCTTTTTTATTTATTATTTGGGTTATAATATTTGCATAAAAAAAGCATTACCCATATAAGAATAGGAAGGGTAGGGCATCAAAGAAGAAACTTCAAGAGCTGTACACGTGTCATTATCTATGTCCATTGGTCTGATCATGAATGGAAATGCATGCAATTAGAAGGGTTTCGTCACCGCCCTTCCAGATCTGGCAATTTTGTTTCACTTTTGGGATTGCGGTCCCTTCTCCTTTAAATTCTCACCTTTGCCCCTCTCCTCCTCCATCAATAATAATTAACTTCTTAAATTAGGAAAAATATATATACAATTAAACAAGGGTTGTATAAAAGTAATGTTGTATGAAAAGTAATTGTGTTATGGTATAGAAATTCGTTTTATGTGTCATAATTTTTTTTTTCTCTTCAAAATATGCGGATCTCATAAAATATTATGTGTGTAGGAAACTTTTTGTGGTAATTTTAAATGATGAAGGTAAACCTCATTGAACAATGTTAACAATTTTTCGCTTTACTGGAGTTGAAACTTCGTGACAAGCTCAACTGTTTTGCAGGGGAGGCAAGGCATGGGTATGGGATTGGGCTGAAGTTGGGCCCGTGTGCGAAGGAATGGCATCGTGTGTCAAGGGACTGAGAAGGATGGTTAATGCGTGCAATGTTATTAATCATATATATATATATATATATATATATATATATATATATATATATATATATATATGGGTTTATCATCTATCATTTAACATGTTCATAAAATTTTTTCTACACTTACAATATTTTGTGGGGCCCGCAGCAAAAAAAATAAAAATTTCCGACACGCAAAACGAATTTTTATAACATAACACATAACACAGTCACTTTTTCTACAACATAACCCTTATAAAACCTATTATATATATATATATATATATAGTGCTGTTTGTGGAGTGGACCCTCATAAAAGAAAAGGCTGGGCTTGTTTGCTTGTCAGTGGACTCAGTATTGTCCCCAACACACGAACTGCATCATATGTGTAATCTCACTATCGTTGCTAAAATCCACATAATCCCTATCCTTCTTCTTCCTCCAACCCAATCGCATGTCCATTTTTTATTAATTTGTTTGTATGAGAAGCGCCAATTATTGAAGATTGTTATGCCCCTTCGTGAATTGATAGTTCAACACACGCACACGGTAAACATATAACTGACAATATAAATTATTTACTAGGATAGTAGCAATATAAAATATTAACTGAATAATCTCTTCACAAGAGAGCTCTTTGAAGTTTCAATACATTCGCTTTGTTATGAAGAATAAATTATGAGAAAGACAATTTTTTTAATATTAAAAAAGTGACAATTTGTTTGTTTCTCTCTCATGATTTTAAGATGTTCAATGTTTAATAACGATACTCAATTTGTGTTTGAGCATATGGCTTTTTCAGTTTGAGTAATGATATTCAATCAAACTTTTTATCCGACGTATATTAAAAATACAATTTTCGCCACAAACAAATTAGTATAATACAATTTTCAGTGCGTCAAGGTGATCCAATATCACCCTACTTGTTTGTGTTAGGTATTGAAAAGCTTTCCCACATAATTGTTAATGCTGTTGATTTAAGAGAATGGAAGCCAATAAAGTTTGGTAGAGGAGATCCTGAGATATCTCATTTAATTTTTGCTGATGATTTGATGCTGTTCGCGGAAGCTAATGATGAGCAGATGGTCAGAATTGTTCATATTTTAAATGAGTTTGCGGTTATGTCTGGTCTCCGAGTTAGCCCGGCCGAAACAAGCATATATTTTTCTAAGAATGTGGATGAGGATAAGGCGGAGAAGATTGCGAGTATCAGTGGGTTTAAAAGAACCAGGAATTCGGGGCGATACCTTGGAGCGATGATGCAACATGGGAGAGTCTCCAAGAATCTGTATAATGATATTGTTGATAGATCAAGGCTAAATTGCAAGCATGGCAATCCCAGTGTCTATCTATGGCAGGGAGGGTCACACTGAGCAAAGCTTCTATTTCAACAGCTCCTTTTTTCCAAATGCAAAGTACAAAGTTGCCGAAAGCCATATGCCAGGATGTGAAGAAACTGCAACGTCAGTTCATTTGGAAAGGAACAGATCAAAAGCGAGGGAATAATATGATAGGATGGAACACCATGATTCAACCGAAGCTTTTACGTGGTCTTGGAATAAAAAGTCTTGAGTTTTTGAATGAAGCTTTCTTAGAAAAATTAGCTTGGCTCGTCAAAACAAATTCTGATTATCTTTGGGTTCGTGTTCTCACAGCTAAGTATTGTGGCAGAAGAAACCAGATGGAGTTGTTCACTAGTAAGGGAGGGGATTCTCTATTATGGAAAAATATGTGTCGATTATGGATGGAGTTGAAGGAGCATATGGTGTGGGAGATAGGCGATGGTTCATCAATCAACTTCTGGACTGACACTTGGATACCGAACGTAGGCCCTCTCATCACTGTCTGTACAAAGGAGATCAATGCCAATGATCTTCAAAGAAATGCGAATGAAGTCTTGGATGCTAATGGGTGCTGGGATGTTAATCTGTTACAAAACTTTTTGCCTCAGGATATTTTAGAGATGATTAAAGGTCACCTTTCCCCTGCAAATGACGATGGGCCAGATACAGAGAGATGGAGCATTGGGGGCCATAGGTCACTAATGGTAAAAGATGCTTATCAGGTTCTTATGCAAAAACGTTTTCGCATTGGTAGACAAGTGATACCAGAACAAGTGTGGAATGCTTTGTGGCATTGGAAAGGTCCCGAAAGAGTAAAGATCTTTATGTGGAAATGCATCCATCGCAGACCTCCAACTAGAGTTTGGATTGCTAAGTGGTCAGATGTATCTTCAATTTGTGCTAGATGCAAAAAGGATGAAGAAACAGAATTACATGTTATGAGAGATTGTGCAATGGCTGCTAGTGTTTGGAACAAATTGTCACCAATGAGAAGACAAGCTTCTTTTTATGAGAAGGAATGGGTGGATTGGGTAGTGACCAATATGAGCAGTGAGGGAAAGGAGTCCAGTAGCTTGAATTGGAGCTCAGTTTTCTTACTGACATGTTGGGAGCTGTGGAATAATAGGAATGCTTTCTATCATGGCAAAGAAGATAATAATGAGAATTTTATTGTGGGGAAGGCGCAACGTATGCTAGTAGAAATAGAGCAAGCTTTTGATGTCAGCCATGATAATAGAAAGGGTGGAACGTCGGTTCAACTACAGATTGCATGGCATCCACCGGATCCAGGATGGATTAAGTTAAATACAGATGGTGCAGCCAAAGGAGCTCTAGGAGAAGCTGCTTGTGGAGGGTTGTGTAGAGGTTCTGATGGTCAATGGTTGGGGGTTTTTGCATATTATATTGGTTCAGCATCAGCTTACACGGCTGATTTGTGGGGTATTTTGAAAGGCTTGAGTTTTGCATGGAAGAAGGGATTCAGGAGACTTATAATCGAAAGTGACTCCATTGCGATGATCACTTTGCTTACCAAAGACGGTAATGCAGCCCGAGAGTCGCATATTGTTGCTCGCGTTCGGGCATGGATGAACAAGGATTGAGAACTTAAGCTTCAACATACCTACCGCGAAGGAAACCAGTGTGCTGATTGGCTCGCCAATCATATGGTTCACTCTTACGAGAATTCTGCTTATAAGGAGTTCATCCAGATCCATCCCGGGCTTAGTTGTTTATTTTTTGCTGATGTTTGTGCTGTTAGTAGCTGTAGAAGTATTACTATTATTTAGCTATTTTTTGGGTTGTTAAGCCATTTCTTTCACCAAAAAAAAAAAGTATAAAATTATTAATCTGACACTTATCCTATAACTTAATTTCTGGGTTGAATCAATTTTTAATATGATGTCACTAGCTCAATTCTTACAATCCTCATTATATTATAATATAATTAAATATTATAGATTTTTTTATCATGCATAAGTGTAGTTGTGCATTATCCACCGTTTAAGTCCAATAAATTTTTATGTGAGGGTATGTTTTAAATAAGTATAAAAACCATTAAGATTGATCTAGTGGTGAGAAATTTGGTTAGAATGCATGAGGTCACACGTTCAAATCTCATTATCACCGTTGTATCCAAAAAAAGTATAATATAAAACCATTGATCCGAACATTACTTACAAACTATTTCACAATTAAATATTTTTTAGAATCTATTTTTCCCCTTATGCCTATATTTTCTAAACCCCCCAACGGCTGCACATGATTTCTTTGTGTAATGTATCTGAACAACATGCAATAAACGTTTTCCTTTCAATTATGTACTTTGTTAGTTGGTTCTCCTGAGTGCATATTAAAAATATATTTATTTAATCTTCAATATTGTCTTTTTGATCAGTAAAGTTCAATATACATAAACAATTTATCTTTGCAAAATAGTTCATATCAGATTCTATATATATTTGAGCCTGGGAAAAGCAAATAGATGCAATGTAATTGGCTCACACACATTTAGAGCCCTTATGCAGTACTAGGTGTATAGGTACTTAAGCAAATGGTGGTAGCTCAGTTGGCGCATGAGAGCTAAGCAGGTGAGGATGAGAGCATGTGTTTGAACCTTCCCAGTACCACCTTTGGGAGGGGTTTAAAGCCTTAATCCTGGATCTGCCCCGAATCAGATTAGTTGCGAAGCAATGAACGATTGGAATATTTCCAAAAAGAAGAAGCTATATATGTAGTTTTCTGTTTTTACTACTATAGCTATATGTAATGTATCCATGTTCCCCTTGCTACACACATTACTTAAAATAAACCTAAATAAAACTAGTTTTAAAGAAGGATTTGATGTTTCTCTTATTCTAGGAGATAAAATTATCTCCTACATATACATAAAAAGGTGTAGGGCTCATATTTCATTTTGTCTTCTCTTCACATGGCCTTACACGGGTCTAACACATTTTTATGTATGTGTAGGAGATAATTTTTTTTGATATAAATAGGAGATAATTTTATCTCCTATAATAAGAGAGACAAAAAACCCTAAGGATGTAGAAAATTCATTAAAGAAATATGATTTTTGCACATCACCTAGTACTACCATGTGGTATGTAGAAAACATACGAATCGTATTATTAAACTGTAAGTGAATATATGTGCAAAGTTGTCTATAAATTGCATAACTCTACACAAAATTGAACCATCCTTTAATGAATAACAAGATTGATATATATCTACTACAATTTTGTTATTAACTTTAAATACATCTTCTTATTAGCTATCTAGGAACCTTGAGCTATGTATTTAAAGGATGGTTCAAATAACCCTCAAGGGTAGCTGAGTTGGCAATTGAGCTTCCAAGGGTTTGTTTGGGTCAGGAGTTTAAATTCTATCTCAAACAAATTCTTAGAAAATCTTTTGGGAAAGAACATGTCTCTCTTCTTGAAGGAGGATTAGTCTCATCCTTCCTCCCCTTAAAATGCGTTACTAAGAGATCCTTTAGCAATTCTCACTTATGCATTGATTGCACCCCTTCTGAATAAAATCGATGTGTTTTCCTTATTATACAAGGGATGGCTTTAAAGGTTTTGAAGGATTTATTAGGATAAAGGGATGCCTAGGACTTGGCTAGGAGAACGTCCTCACCAAAATATCCACATGAGGACATGCAATGCACCATAGGCTTTCTCAAGATGCTTAACTTCCTAGAGGTTACCCTTGGCTTCCTCACATGCAGTGCTAGGCATCCACAGGTGTTAAGCTTCCTTTTTAAAGGTGATGTCCTACACCAAGTGCGTCATGGAAGTTTGGCATCTTAAGACACCTTTGTATCTTTTTGTTTTCACCAAAATCTATGTAGAAATTAACGGTAAGCAATATAATTTTTACGTTCAGAGTCTCTGCCGTTTTTAAACAACTTCCGATCAGAATCTTGGTCTTCAAAAATATTTTATTTTATGATCAAATGTTAATAGTAAACTTGATATAAGATTTTTAACTATTAATAGGTAATTATAGGATATACAATTCTTTTTTGAGCTGCACCTTACCTGAATTCGAATTTTTAATATTTTTGTTTCTCCCCGTAAATTGGTATATGTAATTTTTCCTTTAAAGTTATTTAAAAGAAAGTCGTATGTCACAAACCTCACCGGAAGAATAGGAGGACCATGAATGTTATAAGGAAAGTGGGTGAGCTATTGTGTAATAGATGTATGTCAGGATTCTTTGAAGGGTGAAATATATTGATAAGACCCCTCCTCTCAAGGTATATAGTAGACGGTGCCACAGGGGATTAAATCCCAAGGCTGACTCACATGAGAGAGGAAATATAGGGAATATTGTTACGGTTAGTGAGGTTAGTAACAAAGCTGATGGAAATTCAGTTAGAAAGGAGAGGGGGCGTGTGGAGCATGATGCTGAGGTGGAGTAGTGTCATGGTGGGTTATTTAAGGGAGGAGAGGAGAAGGTGAGAAGGGGGCTGGAATTTGGGTATTCTTGGGAGAGATTAGTGCCTCTATAATTGCACTAAACTTGTTAGTTCTTTCTGCAATTGCTTTCTTACATTTTATAATTCAGGAGTTGTAATTGAAGTGAGTAGTGATAAATATAAGAGAAAATCCAGATTTCTGGGCCAAATACCTTGTGTGTTGTGTTTTTACTCTGATTTAATCACCAGCTTTATCAACTGGTATCAGAGCACTCCGATCCTTGGGGTGCTTTGGATGGTTTTTACTCGCAACATGGATAACCGATTTGAACTCGTGGACGAACGTTTGAGGCGAATTGAAGCATTAGCTGAGGAACGTCACGAACAGAGTGACCACAGGCTAAATGAAATTCTTGCCTTGTTGCAACGTAATCCTCGTCATCGAGGACGTTCTCGTCGGAGGAGCACGGAGTCTACAGACTCCGATTGGCGAAACCCAATCGCTGGTGGACATGGAGGGGGACCTTCGCGTCAACCCAGGTTGGAGATCCCTCGATTCTCTGGAGATGATGTGTTTTCTTGGGTGAACAGGGTGGAGCGATATTTCCTGGTAAACGCGATACCAGCGGCGGCACAATTAGACGCGGTCATGGTTGTCTTGGATGGACCAGCTCTTAACTGGTTTTTTGTTTGGGAACGTGCCAATCCCCACGCGTCGTGGGAGGAGTTTCGTACTGACGTGATGGAACGGTTCCAGTTGGAGGTAACAGGGAGCCCATATCAGGAGTTGATGAATTTGAAACAAACAGGAAGCGTTGCTGATTATAGAGCTGAGTTTGAAAGAATTATTAGCCCTATTCACTATGCTGATGAGACGATGTTGAAGGAGGTGTGGTTGCATGGGATTCATGGCAGCCTTCGCACTGAGTTGATGCAAGCTGACGTTCTCTCCTTGGCTGATTTGATGAGGAAGACGATGACGTTGGAGAAAAGGAACGCGTCGTGGGTTCAGGATGGGCTGGGGCCGTTGGGGGTGGGAAGGCCCAACTTCTTGGGCCGCTCACATCAGCCCTTGAGAGGATCCTTTAATGACGCACGTGCCAAGGGTGCCACTAACCACAACGCGTCCGTGCCAGGTGTCGGTCATCGTGTCTCTCAAATGGGTCAGAGCGAAGTGCGCGCAGGTCATACCAACCTCACGCGTACGCAGAACGTCAGTGTTGAAGGGGATCCCAAAGCTCTCGAATCTTCGGGTAGTAACCAAACCGATGGTGGGGGACGGCTCAGCCAGGCGGAGCTCCGGGAGCGAAGCCGTTTGGGCCTCTGTTTCAAGTGCGGGGAGAGGTGGGATCGCAACCACCGATGTCGAAATGCTCACTTACGGTTGTTTGTCATCGAAGAAGATGAAGAACCGATGGAACCGGAAAATCCGCTAGCCGTGGAGGGACGACCGGAGACCGTTCAGAAGGAGGAGGAGCCACAACCGTCAGATGCGACGGTCTTACAGCTTTCCGTCTACAGTGTGTTGGGGCTTTCTTCAAACCAAAGCATGCAGCTGTGGGGTATGGTGAACGGCGAGAAGGTGAAGATGTTGGTTGATAGTGGAGCGACCCATAATTTTGTCAATCGACAGGTGGCGGAGCGTCTGAAGCTTCCCATTGAAGGTTCTTGTAGCTTTAATGTCGTGCATGGAAACGGGCATAAAGTGGGCAGTCAAGGGGTGTGCCGCCGTGTGGATCTACAAATCCAAGAGTTTCGCACGACATTGGATCTGTTCGTTTTTGATTTGGGTGGAGCAGAGGTGATTTTGGGCATGGAATGGTTGAAGAAGTTGGGGGAAATCACAGCTGACTTCAACAAACTTACGTTGAAGTTCAGTGATGGGGATAACATGATGATCCTCCATGGTGACCCCGCTCTGTCTCGAAAAAGGGCATTAACATCCTTGCGGTCCATGGTAAAAACACTTAAGGACACTGGTCAAGGGTGTGTGGTGGAACCGCAGTGGATACAAGGAGAGGAAGCAACTGTATTGGAAGATTGGCGCGAGTTGTCGATGCTGTTGACAGAATTTGATGATATCTTCCAGCAACCTCAAGGCCTACCCCCACAAAGACGTCATGATCATGCTATTGAGTTGAAACCTGGGAGTGAGGTGCCAAACATGCGCCCTTACAGGTACCCATATTATCAAAAATCTTTGATTGAATCATTGGTGTCTGAGTTACTCACTGCAGGTATGATCAGACCAAGTATTAGCCCTTACTCAAGCCCTGTGATTCTGGTACGCAAAAAGGACGGTAGCTGGCGGGTCTGCGTTGATTATAGGGCTCTCAACAAGCTCATAGTTCCAGACAAGTTCCCAATCCCAGTCATTGAGGAATTATTGGACGAGCTAGGAGGTGCCAGTATTTTTTCTAAACTAGATCTCAAGTCTGGTTATCATCAAATCAGAATGAGAACGGAGGACATACCCAAGACGGCGTTTCGAACGCATGAGGGTCATTACGAGTACTTGGTCATGCCCTTCGGGCTTACCAATGCTCCTTCTACCTTTCAATCACTGATGAATGAGATACTGAAGCCACATTTACGCAAGTTTGTGTTGGTTTTCTTCGATGATATATTGATTTATAGCCATCATCCGGATGAACATTTGCAACACCTGCGGTGCGTTCTGATGATCTTGAGGCAGCATAGATTGGTGGCAAATAAAAAAAAGTGTAGCTTTGGACAGAGGCAAATTGAGTACCTGGGCCACTTAATTTCTCAGGAGGGGGTAAAGGCTGACCCTTCCAAGATTGCAGCCATGTCTCAATGGCCCAGTCCCACAACCTTGAAAGGGTTGAGGGGATTCTTGGGTTTAACAGGCTATTATAGAAAATTTGTCCAAGGATATGGTCAGATTGCAAAGCCATTAACTGACCTGTTGAGGAAGGATGCCTTCCATTGGGGTGTAGAGGCCAAGTCAGCATTTGAGATGCTCAAGGAAGCTATGTGTTCGGTTCCTGTGTTGGCTATGCCTGACTTTAGTAAAACATTCACTGTGGTCACAGATGCTTCAGGAAAAGGAATGGGAGCCGTACTGACCCAAGATGATCGTCCCCTCAGCTATATAAGCCAGGCTTTTTCTTCAAGAGCATTGGAAAAATCGGTCTATGAAAAGGAGTTGATGGCAATTGTTTTTGCCGTTCAAAAGTGGCGACCATATTTACTGGGTAGACATTTCATCATCAAAACCGATCAAAAAAGTTTGAAGTTCTTGACAGACCAACGTTTGTTAGGAGAGGAGCAACAAAAGTGGGTTTCCAAACTTTTAGGATACGATTTTGAAATTCAGTATCAACCGGGTAAGGATAATAAAGTTGCTGATGCCTTGTCCCGCAATTTACAATGTTTTTCTCTCTCATGTGTGGACGCTAGTAAGTATGATGTGCTCGAGCAAGAGTTACAAGAAGATCCCAGAATGAAAGGTATTATTCAAGACTTGCTGACTAGTTCCCAATCTCATGATGGATTCACCTTGAATGGGGGCCGTTTATATCACCAAGGCAGGTTGGTGTTAGCCAAGAATTCTAATTTCATTCCCATGGTGTTGCATGAATTTCATGATTCGTATGTTGGTGGGCATTCTGGTTTCTTGAGAACTTTGAAAAGAATCAACAGTTTGGTGTATTGGGAGGGCATGAATAAAAAAATAAAGGAATATGTGGCTGCTTGTTCAATTTGTCAGCAAAACAAGGTGTCCACTTTATCTCCTGCCGGATTATTACAACCTTTACCTATTCCTACTAGCGTTTGGACCGATTTATCAATAGATTTTATTGGTGGACTACCCAAGGCCCAAGGTTATGACACAATTTTCGTGGTGGTCGATCGACTTTCAAAGTACGCACATTTTATCCCTCTCAAACATCCATATACAGCTAAGGTGGTGGCTTTAATATTTATCAAAGAGGTAGTCAGACTTCACGGCTTCCCAAAATCCATAGTCAGTGACAGGGATCGCGTTTTTCTTAGCTCATTTTGGGCTGAGTTGTTTCGTTGTAGCGGCACAAAACTGAAATATAGCACTTCTTATCATCCTCAATCCAATGGCCAGACGGAAGTGGTAAACCGTTGCTTGGAAGACTACTTGCGATGTTTTTGTTCACCTAAGCCCAACACGTGGTCATCATGGTTGCATTGGGCAGAGTTTTGGTATAACACGACCTTCAAAACAGCCACGGGCACTAGTCCGTTCAAGGCAGTGTATGGCTGTGAGCCTCCTACACTGTTTCGGTCCAGCTTTGCTATATCCCCCTTAGATGAAATTTCCACTATGCTACAAGATCGTGACCTGATTTTACAAGAGCTGCAACAACACCTATTAATTGCCCAGGGTAGGATGAAGGCACAGTCAGATCAACATAGGCGACATGTTGAATTTCAAGTGGGAGATAAAGTTTTTCTCAAGCTTCAGCCATATCGTCTACGTTCTCTAGCAAAAAAGTTAAATGAGAAGCTTAGTCCGAGATTTTATGGGCCATTTGAAGTGGTGGAAAGGGTTGGGGCTGTAGCATATCGACTATTACTGCCAGTAGATTGTAAAGTTCATGATGTCTTCCATGTCTCTCTTCTTAAAAAAGCTCTCTCTTCTACACATGTTGTTCAACCTCTTCCTCCCATGCTGAATGAAGAGTGGGAACTCTGTGTACAACCGGAAGCAGTCTTGCAGTGGAGACGTAATACCATGGGACGTGTGGAGGTCCTCCTTAAATGGTTGAAGCTCCCTTCTTTTGAAAACTCTTGGGAAGATTCAGCCCAAATCGACCTTCAATTTCCAGAATTTCACCTTGAGGACAAGGTGAATGTCTTAGGGGGGAGTATTGATAAGACCCCTCCTCTCAAGGTATATAGTAGACGGTGCCACAGGGGATTAAATCCCAAGGCTGACTCACATGAGAGAGGAAATATAGGGAATATTGTTACGGTTAGTGAGGTTAGTAACAAAGCTGATGGAAATTCAGTTAGAAAGGAGAGGGGGCGTGTGGAGCATGATGCTGAGGTGGAGTAGTGTCATGGTGGGTTATTTAAGGGAGGAGAGGAGAAGGTGAGAAGGGGGCTGGAATTTGGGTATTCTTGGGAGAGATTAGTGCCTCTATAATTGCACTAAACTTGTTAGTTCTTTCTGCAATTGCTTTCTTACATTTTATAATTCAGGAGTTGTAATTGAAGTGAGTAGTGATAAATATAAGAGAAAATCCAGATTTCTGGGCCAAATACCTTGTGTGCTGTGTTTTTACTCTGATTTAATCACCAGCTTTATCATATATCATTAATTATGAGGGTGTTTTTAAGGGAAAATATTTTCTCATGTTGATGAGAATTCAACTCTCATGTTGGTGACCTTACGATTTGCGTGCAAAGTTTTTCTTTACTTTTTCTTTTTTAAATAAATATGGGGCCCACCACTAGTTGAGTCACAACATGAGAATTAAATTCTCATGCAACATGAGAAAATCAAATCCCGCTTTTTAAAGATAGTAATATGAACCAAAACTCTTAGAAGAGTCACCAAGTGTATATCTCATGCACAAGTGATAGATGGAGAATATGTAAGGATATGGTGGCTTTATATTTCAGTAGAGTAATAACTCATGAAGTGATGAATCAAGATACCTTTTCAAGTGGTGGAGAAGGGTATACACAGGTAAAATATATTCTCTAATGATAAGAAAGAGAGGAGCCATAACCGTTTGCCCATTATGTGTAATGTGGTGAACTGTGCAGAGATGTAGAGATTCTATGTTACGAGGTCTATTGTTTCACTATGGGGAGGCATGGAAATAACCCCTTAATTTAACTTTTAAGGGACAACCCATGACATTGGGTTGAGAGGTCAGTCCATAATAGCAATAGATGAGTGTGTATTAATAAATCTTTGAACCAAATGGTGGTATGTTAGTAGCAAGGGAGTTGAATAAGTTGAAAGAAAATGACATCGATTCGATCCCCATATGCCACATTTGGAAGATGTTTAAATATCTTTTGTCCTGATCCGCCCTACACTTCGAATTAGTCTCATAGCCGACTCAAAGAATCGAAATTTGTGGGAATCCAATGAGAGAGCCAACTCACCTCAAAGAGGTAATTAGAGTTGAGTTAATTCCAAAAAAATTAATAAATCTTTGATATTTGAAGCTACTTCTTTGTAAAGAAAATGGCCCTAATTTCTTTTACCGATCTGCTGCAAAATTTCTGCCACTTGCGACCGAGCGTGAGAGAGATATATAATACAATGACTATTTAGTTAATACAGTCTATAAATTAATCAAACATGACCCTGGAATTGCGGAACAATTGCAAGTTTCAAGCTTATTTTTGTCATCAACTAATAAAGAAATTGTTAAATATCGAAAGAGAAGAGAGGAACATTTGAAAATAATACTGTGTGTATCAACTACACAGCGGAGTCTATTATATAACTTAAAAGAGAGAAAATACAAACAGATATACTCGATGTGGGACTTCTATACTACTATTCTAAACTATCATATACTCGATGTGGGACTTCTATACTACTATTCTAAACTATCATTTACAACACTCCCCCTCAAGCTGGAGCATATAAGTCATATGCACCAAGCTTGTTACAAATAAACTCTATTCGAGGGCCCCTCAAAGATTTTGTAAACACATCTGCTAATTGCTCATTAGAGGGTACAAAGCTAGTTTTAATTTCACCAGCAAGAATCTTTTCTCGAACAAAGTGACAATCTATTTCTATATGTTTGGTTCTTTCATGAAACACTGGATTTGATGAAATGTGTAGAGCTGCTTGATTATCACAAATGAGAGTTGCATGTCCAGTGTCTCCAAACTTAAGCTCTCTGAGAAGTTGTTTAAGCCAGATGAGCTCGCAAGTAGTAGTCGCCATGGAGCGGTATTCTGCTTCAGCACTTGATCTGGCAACTACGCTTTGTTTCTTACTTTTCCAGGAAATCAAGTTGCCTCCAACAAAGACACAATACCCAGAAGTAGATCTCCTATCAGTTGGACAACCAGCCCAATCAGCATCACAGTACCCAACCAATTTATCATGACCTTTATCTTCATATTCAAGGCCTTTTCCTGGAGATGCCTTGATATACTTAAGAATACGAATGACTGCATTCCAATGTTCTTGACATGGAGAATTGAGAAATTGACTGACAACACTAACTGCAAAGGAAATATCAGGCCGAGTGACTGTGAGGTAGTTCAATTTTCCAACCAATCTTCTATACTGCTCAGGATCTGAAAAGGGCTCCCCCTGATTTGGTAGAAGCTTGATACTTGGATCCATAGGAGTTTCAACAGATTTTGAATTTAACAGAGCAGTTTCTTCAAGAATATCCAGAGCATATTTCCTCTGAGATATCACAACACCAGATTTAGATTGGGCCACCTCGATTCCTAAGAAGTATCGAAGTTTCCCAAGATCCTTAGTCTGAAAATGATGACATAAGTGTTGTTTCAATCGAGTGATCCCATGTTGATCACTGCCTGTGATGACAATATCATCCACATATACCACCAGATAAATAGAACCAGAAGCAGAATGATGAAAAAGAGAGAATGATCAGCTGCACTCCGAGTCATGCCAAATTGTTGAACAACACTGCTAAATTTACCAAACCAAGCTCTTGGAGATTGTTTGAGGCCATAGAGAGACTTACGAAGACGACAAACAAGTCCTGACTCCCCCTGAGCAACAAATCCAGGAGGTTGCTCCATATAAATTTCTTCCTCAAGATCACCATGAAGAAAAGCATTCTTGATATCCAGTTGGTAGAGAGGCCAATGGCGAATAGCAGCCATGGCAATAAAAAGGCGAACAGTAGACATTTTCGCCACAGGAGAAAAAGTATCAATAAAATCCAAGCCAAAGACCTGAGTGAAACCCTTCGCCACCAAGCGAGCTTTAAGACGATCCACTTGACCATCAGGTCCAACCTTAACAGCATAAATCCATCGGCAACCAACCACAGATTTTCCAGAAGGAAGAGGTACCAGATCCCATGTGCCATTATGATGAAGAGCACTCATTTCATCAATCATAGCTTGTCTCCATCCCGAATGTGAAAGTGCATCACCTGTAGTCTTAGGGACAGATACAGAGGACAAAGAGGAAAGGCAAGCAAAATATGATGGAGAAAGACGATGATAACTGAGATTGACTGCATACCTGGCCGGAGGGCGAGTATCACGAGTACCCTTACGAAGAGCAATGGGAAGGTCACTATCCGAAGGTGGGACCGAAGCCGTGGGAGGAGATGCAGTTGAATGTGAGTCCACGGATACATCTGACGAATTAGGCTCGATCTCATCAGCAGAAGAGGTGATAGAAGGAGAGTCAGAAACATGGTTGGGTAAAGACGGAAGGTAAAGAAGGTCACTTGGGAAGGATGGCTGTACAGAATCAGTATCCACAGGAGTAGTAGAGGATCCAAAAAAGGGAACTGATTCAAAAAAGGAGACATCCGCCGAGATAAAGTATCGACGTAAAGTGGGAGAGTAGCAACGGTAACCCTTCTGAGACCGAGGATAACCCAGAAAAACACATTTATGAGACTTGGGAGCTAATTTATCCAAACCTAGACCAAGATGATGAACAAAACACGTAGAACCAAACACATGTGGAGTTAAAGGATATAAAGTTTGATGGGGAAATAAAATAGAGTGAGGTACCTTATGATTGAGAACAGATGATGGCATGCGATTAATGAGATAGCATGCAGTAAGTATAGCATCACCCCAGAATGTGTATGGAACATTACCATCAATTAACAAGGCACGAGTGGTTTCAACCAGATGGCGATTCTTGCGCTCGGCTACACCATTTTGTTGAGGTGTATAAGGGCAAGATGTTTGATGGAGAATGCCATGAGATGAAAAGAATTGTTGAAATTGATGAGATAAGTACTCACATGCATTATCACTACGAAAAGTACGAATAGGAATACCAAATTGAGTTTTGATTTCATTGTAAAATAACTGAAAAATAGAAAACAACTCAGACCGATTTTTCATTAAAAATAACCAAGTACACCTGGAATAATCATCAATAAAAGTAACAAAATACTTAAACCCTAAAGTAGAAGAATGACGACTTGGTCCCCAAATATCAGAGTGGACCACAGAAAAAGGAGAAACAGCTTGACGGCTAAGACGACTTGGGAACGTACTACGAGTATGTTTCCCATACTGACAAGACTCACAATTTAATTTAGAAAGAGACGATAAATGTGGAACCATCTTCTGAAGCTTTGTAAGACTAGGATGGCCCAGACGAGCATGTATAGTAAGAGGAGAGTCCACAGTGGAGCAGGCTGAATAAGATGGAAATAGTTGATAGAGGCCTTGAGACTCACATCCTCTGATAATCTCCTTCCCCGAACTCCGATCCTGAAAGATGACAGAGGTTTTAGTAAAAGAAACAACACAGTCAATGGATTTTGTCAAACGACTAATAGAAAGTAAGTTAAAAGGAGAATCTGGAACATAGAGAACATGATCCAGAGATAAATTAGGTAAAAGAAGAACCGTGCCAATACCCCGTGATTGGACCAGAGACCCATTGGCCATAGTAATAGTGGGAAAAGAACCAGTAGTACAAAGGGAAGTGAATAAGGACTTATTACCAGAAATGTGATCAGAAGCCCCAGAATCAAGAGTCCAAGGGCCTATAGAGTGCAACTGAGAGATTCCAGCAAAAGAATTACCAGTGGGAGCAATAGATGTAGTAGGACCTGATGGTTGCTTCTCAGACTTATTACCAGCCGGAGACCCAGAAACATTGGAGACGGGAGAGTCCATAATCAAGAGTAGAGGAAAAAAAAAAAAAAAATCCAAAAAGACTGATCACACAACTAACCGGAAGAAGAGGGATCAGAAAAATAAGACCGGATCCAGAATCGTCTCAGCAAGACGAAAAAAAAAATCGCAACCAGCCGTGGCCGGAACGGAGTCTGCACGCGCCTCCACAATCGCCCGGAAACTGACAACGAGACAGTTCCGGGGAAGAGAAAAAAAAAAAAATTTGTAAACTATGATGAAC